>WNGS01158745.1:13294686-13302390 GCA_020271785.1 Procambarus virginalis | reverse complement strand
AAAATCAATTCATTCAAAATTCATTAACGATGCATAAGCAACAGGGCTCTATCAAGGAACATATAATCTCTTCCCACAACCAAACCATCACCAGAGAAATCTTAACAAACAACACAGAAATCATTGATAGATACAGCGACAACAGGCGGCTTGACATCTGCGAGGCACTACACATCAAGAAGTCAACACCAGCAATCAACAGCCAATTAACGCACTACTATATTCTACCCACTTCAAGACTCCGCTCCAATATAGAAACATCAGGAAATACGGGCCAATAGGCCTTCTGCAGTTACAGATCTATTCTTCCCTTATACCCATTGTTTCGTGTTCTGTGTTTGTTCTCACCTCACCCCAAACCATTGTAACATGTCACCTCACCCAAATGCAGGTATTTAAACTCTGTTCAGTTATAGTTGTTCTGTGTGTGTGTAACTAAAGTCTTTGAAAATGTAATAAGTTTTACGAAAGTTTTACGAATTGAAAAATCAATTCTCCAAAATTCATTCTTTCAAAATTCATTCAAAATTCAAAAATCAATTCATTCAAAATTCATTAACGATGCATAAGCAACAGGGCTCTATCAAGGAACATATAATCTCTTCCCACAACCAAACCATCACCAGAGAAATCTTAACAAACAACACAGAAATCATTGATAGATACAGCGACAACAGGCGGCTTGACATCTGCGAGGCACTACACATCAAGAAGTCAACACCAGCAATCAACAGCCAATTAACGCACTACTATATTCTACCCACTTCAAGACTCCGCTCCAATATAGAAACATCAGAAATACGGGCCAATAGGCCTTCTGCAGTTACAGATCTATTCTTCCCTTATACCCATTGTTTCGTGTTCTGTGTTTGTTCTCACCTCACCCCAAACCATTGTAACATGTCACCTCACCCAAATGCAGGTATTTAAACTCTGTTCAGTTATAGTTGTTCTGTGTGTGTGTAACTAAAGTCTTTGAAAATGTAATAAGTTTTACGAAAGAAATAAAGAATGAATTTTGGAGAATTGATTTTTAATTTACCGTCATCAGTAAAAACAAACATAAGGAAAATTGAGAAAATTCGTGTTAGAATTATTAATCTTACTTTTTCGGTCATATTTAATAACATATATATATATATATATGACTAACGTTAATATAAGCACCAAAGAAGGAAGCCAACAACACCTGGCGTCTCTCCACCACCAGTACATCAACTGTAATTGAGAAGTATTTCTAAGGGTTTGCTTACTCGGGAAAGTGAAACTTGGGTCCGAGTATCATGAGCAGCATCAGCGTTACTCTCCTCCACCTTCTCTCTTCCCCTTCAGGGAGTTTCAACCGACAAACTGTGTAATTAAAGTTAATTTTCAGCTTTTATTGAACAAAGATGTGTTTTGCTAAGGTGCACCTTAAAAGTGAATACAACATGGCAAACATATATGTGTATATATATATATATATATATATATATATATATATATATATATATATATATATATATATATATATATATATATATATATATATATATTCCTCGTGCGTATGATGAGACGAAGGGAATTTATACCCTGTCAAGGGGGATTGGGTAATCAAATCCTGTATTCTCATTGATCAGCCAATCATTGAGAGTGACGAATCAAGGAATCAAAAATAAGATTGGCGAATCAAATAAGCCTGAGAGATGTCAAAAAAAATTATTGAAGCGAACATATCAAAACAAACATAAACCCAATAATAAAAAAACAAACATTGTCCGTATAGTACACAAATAGTTGCATTAACCACCCAAAAGCTGATAGAAACGAAGGCTAACGAGCTGAACCTCGACCCTGAAATCATGTCAAGAGGAAAATCCCACATATCATCCTTGAGCTTTAATCTATCTTACACATCCAGGGAGTTCCCCCCCTTGTCTCATATGCCATTAATTAATAGAAGCAGACGCGGCTGAAGCACACACACACACAAGCTTCCGAGGAGTGAGAGGAGGAGGAGACCCACTAACAGTGTCCTCTGATTGACTCACTCGTGCCCAAATTGGAGCCAGAGGCAGCAGACGTCCATTGAGATATAACGGAGTATATGAGTCGGTCAAGTAGAATGAATAAAGAGGTGTTTGGTTATACCTGCTTGGAATGCGTATTTCCCTTGGCTGCGAGATATGTTCGCGCAACAAAAGATACAAATTGGATGTTTTGATCCAGAAAAGGCCTGGGTAAATACAAGTTAAGAAATAAGGTCGTAGTTTTATGGAACAAATTATCGGATAACATAATAGACTTTAAATCGCTAAATTGTTTCTATAGAAGGTTAGATATATATATATATATATATATATATATATATATATATATATATATATATATATATATATATATATATATATGCACAGACTAGCCTATAACCACTAGCTGAAGTTTATAACTTTTTAGACACTCCACCCACCAGGGGATTCGAACACTTGCCAAAGAGGTGGCAGTTGCACGCTGTATGCCACCTCGTTGGCCAGTGTTCAAGTCCCCTGGTGGGTGGAGTGTCTAAAAAGTTATAAACTTCAGCTAGTGGTTATAGGCTAGTCTGTGCATTAAGCATTTGGCACTGAGTTCTCCCACATAACAGGGCTTGATCAGAGAGCACCAGAGGTCTCACACTATCTCATTGCCTGGGAGAGGATTGGAGTTCTGGTTGGTTAAATACCCCAGAATTCCTACCTCTCTTATGGCTTTGAAGTATAGTGTAGTTGATACAGCGTGCAACTGCCACCTCGTTGGCCAGTGTTCGAGTCCCCTGGTGGGTGGAGTGTCTAAAAAGTTATATATATATATATATATATATATATATATATATATATATATATATATATTAATGATTCTGGATATAAATAGGAACTGGCTTGCATGGGTCAATAGGCCTTCAGCGGTTGCATTTAGTCGTACGGTCTTTGGTTCGTGTAATTTCGTTGCCATCAACAAAGTTAATCGTGTCTTTGTAGGATGATTGGTTAATACGCACCTCGTAACTACTCTGCAGATGGTAATGAAGGTGTTTCAAAGGTACTCAGTGTTACAGCAGATAATGTACTCGCTAATCGGACTGCCAGGTTAAGTAACATTGACTCAAGTCAGTACATGTATGGGTTACCGCGCTGACCGATTTGCCGATGTCTATTGGTATATTAGTCAATCAGGTCTCCTGCTCATATAACGCTAATGTGTTATATCAGCAGAAGAATTAATTTCACGAGAATTAATTTCAGCAGGTAATTTGCGTGAGGTACAAAGTCAATACTTAGTGAAGTGATTGTCTCGTTAATAACTAATAAATATTGTTAACTATTACATAACAATACAATTCATGAATACTTTAAAACAAGTTGCACACATAATATTGTGTTGCTGACAGTCTAGAACAATATTTCTTGGCAACCTCACGACCATACGGAGGCTAGTGGTAACACGAACGCCACAGTAGGAACATCACAGCAGGGACACGAACACGACAGTACAGACACGAACACCACAGAACAGACATGAATACCACAGAAGTAACATCACGGCTGCAGTAACGAAATGTCACCACTGCTACGACGACAACACGACCGAACACAGTATTCACAGCACCCTCACCATCGTCACCACCCCACACAGGACATGCAACATAGCCGTCGTCGACAGCATGAACAATCCAGCGGGTTTTCTTCCTATTGGGGAGTGTTGTACATGCTGCTATGGCGGTGTGTCCACTCACAAGATGAGTGGCGCTGCCCAATAAACTCGCCCCTCGGGGCAAAATTTAAAATTTAAAACCGATTAACCTCGGGACAGTTCGTAACAAAACTGTAGAACCACGACCAATCACGACTCGCCGTGGACCACGACGGCGTTCATGCCACCGCATATTAGAGTTGAGTAAATTGTAGTTAGCAAACCACATTGTATATTTTTGCTCTTAGGGGCTATAGAGGAGTTTATGAGGCGGGACGACGCCCCAATAGAGGTGTGTTCTGTACACACAGAAATCACAATAGCGTGATGCATCAAATGAACAAATCCACAAGAGCCGTGACGAGGATCATCCCGGGCGTAAGTTCGAACCCTCGTCACGGCCCTTGTGGATTTATTCTTGTGTTCTGTGATCACTTAGAGATAGAGAATTATTTGAGAAAAGGAAATAAGGTCTAGAATATGTAAATGCTAACTGTTGAAGGGAGATGGCTACACTTGCAAGCTTGCCTTATAAAAAATATTAAAACAAATATTAAAGCGAAATATTAAAACCAAATATTAAAACGACTCGTCCTCCTATAACTATAGTGATAATAACAACTATTCGGTTGAACGCACCTATATTTGCTGTTGAACCCGCCAGAAAAGGTTCTCGTTTTTCTTCTATTAATTTCATAGTCTGCGAAGAAAAGCTAAAAAACCGAGGATTCCTAGTCCTATTAGCCTAACGTGCCCAAGTCACTCTAGGCCTATTACACGCTTTCTTAGATCAAATAGGCCTAGGAATCCTCGGTTTTTAGCTTTTCTTCACAGACTATGAAATGGATAGCTAGAAAGCTATTCGGGTTAATCATTATGTATTTACATTATGTATCATTATTTATGTAATTATGTATTCACTAATACATAACGTGAACTTTCGTTGATGGAGGGAGAAATGTGTGAGAGCACATATTGGTACTTTTGTCCAAACAGTTGGTCAAAAGTACTCCTTTTTTAATGAGGAGCGGGAAGGGGGAGTAGGGAGGATGGAGCTTCTAACTAACATATTTGCATTTTTCACCGAATTTATAAGCAGAGTACCAATGATAGTGAGGGGAAGGGGGGGGGGGTGTTGACACTATAGCGGGCCTAGGAGTCTGGAGGAAATGTCTCGTAAATATTCTCCAGTGGGCGGGGAAAAGTCTTGCAGACAGAGAACAAAACGACGCTTTTGTGTTTGTGTTTGTGTTTGTTTCCACACTTAATGTTTTCGTTTGTGTATTTTCTTCTCTACAGTGTAAACAAATATCTGAGTGCATTACCTCTTGATTTTTCTCGTCTTTTTGTTACTTTCACGTTTTTCCACTTTATGTATATTCCACGTTATGTATATACCATGTTATGTATTTCCCACGTTATGTATATTCCACGTTACGTATATGTATGGCAGATGTAGCGAAGGGTTTCTTAATCTTTAGAGTTATAGGAAAGTGAAATGAATTTCCTTCTGGCTTAACCTCATGAGCAGCGCAGATGTTTAAAACGAGCAGATTTAGCGTTTTATCATAGGTTACAACGCTGTCCCTGGTGCCTCAAGTGCCAACAGCAGCAAGGTGGTGGTGGTTGAGGTGGTTGTTGTGGGCAGCAGCAGGTGCGTGTGCCTATTCATAAGCCCTTGAGCATGCTGGAACTAGTTATGGATAGTATAGTCATTTAACTGGCAGGAGTGATGTGGCGCTAGGGGTTGTGAGAGAGAGAAAGATCATTAAGCTAATACGACTACAGTATATAGATTATGGGATCTGAGGATATGGTAGGAGCTGGGATAGGAGAACAGGATAGCAGCTGGGATAGGAGAACACGGTAGCAGCTGGGATAGGAGAACAGGATAGCAGCTGGGATAGGAGAACACGATAGCAGCTGGGATAGGAGAACAGAATAGCAGCTGGGATAGGAGAACAGGATAGCAGCTCTGATAGGAGAACAGGATAGCAGCTGGGATAGGACAGGATAGCAGCTGGGATAGGAGGACAGGATAGGAACTCGGATAGGAGGATGAGTTATTCGTATTATTAACAATAAATAATATTAGTTGCCGAAGCATTAATAACACTGGCAGTAAGACCTTTGACCATGTTTGTAGTTATTAAATTAAAATTTACATTTCTTATTTCAATATGAATATAAATTGTGTTTTTTTCCTATCGGTAGTGGTAAGAAGAAGGGGAAGGGGGGAGAGAGTAGGGAGAGAACCTTCAGCTTCTTTATCGTTATCTCGTGAGCTCTGTGTCTGTAGCATCACTAAAGTCAATATTTAACCTCAGTGTAGACCGTATAGGCTTTGACTGGTTGGTACAGTGGGGGTTTTCTTCCCTTCTTGCAGGGTCGGGGCTCGATCCCCGATGGTTCAGATGACTGAGTTCGTTTACACTATCACATGCCACCAAAGCTTAGCGCTGTCTTCCCATAATTATTTTACCTCTCTCAATAGATCTATTCTCTATATTTACATTCATTCATATACCCTTCACTATAATTCTCGACAGTTTCCCCCTTTTCAATCCATCTTTCTTTTTAATTCTTTATTTCTTTCCCCCTATCCTTGTTTCACGGCGTATCCTACCACACTACATTCACTCCCCTCTTCCCTCAGGTCCCATTTATCTACCTCCTCTCCCCCTTTGACCCCTCACTCCTCCCTTACCTCAGGGCATTTCACCGCTCCCCACTCGTCCATTCTACGCTACCCCTCCCCACCTTCCCTAGGAGAGGACACCACACGTTTACAGAACACTTTCCTACCCATGGTCTCCGTCTGAGATGAAGGAAAGGTCTGTGTCTTCTCTCTTCTTCTACTTGCTCTTTTATTTGTATTTTCTTTAGTTATTTGTTTCTTCATCTATTTGACCGTGCTACAGGGTCGTTGTTTGATCTTGATAAATGTGTCGTTTTCTTGTTATATATCTTTTGTTCTCTCTTTCTCTCTCTTCTCTCTTTCTTTCTCTCTCTCTCTCTCTCTCTCTCTCTCTCTCTCTCTCTCTCTCTCTCTCTCTCTCTCTTCTCTCTCTCTCTCTCTCTCTCTCTCTCTCTCTCTCTCTGGTTATCTCTATCACTCGTTTATCTGTTTCTTTATCGTTATCTCTTTCTCTGTCTCGCTTCCAATGACTCCAAATAATGTCTTCTCAACTGAAATTCCCCTTTTTCTTCCCCTTCTTCTTCTTGTTCTTCTTTCTTCTTCTTCTTCTCTGTATCTCTTGCCACTTTTCTCTTCGCTTCCCTACAGACACATCCTCCAGCTGAACTTGGACTTTTACATCTTTATTTGCGGTGGACTCGGGAAGGTCCCGAGTCCTTCCTTACAACGGATGCATGCTGGGACACCACACTAAGGAACACCATAAAGAAGCGTGTGGGACAACGCACTGTACCAATCGTCGATGCGGTGGGGAAGTGTTTTTTGTTCAGTTAAATGTACCCCGAGGACGCTTGGAGAGTGGTAAATGGCGTTGGAGGGTGGCGGAATACCACGCCCAAGCCTCCAGCAGTGGGAAAAGGATTGTGTGGGGATGGGCGGAAGCAGCACCAATGTCGTAGTTGTCTTTCCTTCAAGCGGAAAATGACACTCTGGCTTACCCTCTTTTGTTCTTGGAGTTTCTACCCCTTGTATCACTTACGTGTTAAAAATATTTGTCATGTTACTGACAGGGAGAATTTAGCTGGTTCATCATGTTCATTGATGATTTTATGGTGGTGGTTATTTTTTTGGGGGCGTTTTATAATCCTGCTGTGGTTCAGTTGCGTCGTCTGGTCGGTAAAGACGCTGTTCTTCTTGCAGAGTCCGAGTTCGATCACCGATGATATGAGTGTTTAGGTACCGTTTTCCCTTCTCTCCGTCCTTCTATCCCAGCTTCCTGTCCTCATATCCTTTCCATGTGTTATACAGCCATACTGACTTAGCACTTCCCCTGATAACTACTTTATTCTGCTGGGATG
>WNGS01158745.1:13271827-13274327 GCA_020271785.1 Procambarus virginalis | reverse complement strand
ATCTTTTTCCCTGGTGCTCCTATTCACCCAGCAGTAAATAGGTACCTGGGAGTTAGACAGCTGCTTCCTGGGGGATGTGTGTGTGTGTATTAGAGAAACGTACATTGTTGACATAACAGAGGAAAACTAAATTGGTTAGAAAGGCCGAGTCCAGGAGATAATAACTCGATTCTGTAGATACAAATAGTAAAATACAAATAGTAAATATGCACACACACACACACACAGTTACTCACCCCATAACTATATAGACTATAAACTATATAAACAAGCTTATACATAACTATAAACACAAGCTTACTCTATACACTTAACAAAACACGTATATAACACAGCTTTAAAGTGTATATCTGGTGTACAACGGGTTTTTATAACAATAACAATAATAATAATATAAATAATAATAATAATAATAATAATAATAATAATAATAATATAATAATAATAATAATAATAATAATAATTCAAGGATAGCAAGAAGAAGTAAGAATAAGAATTATGCAAGAAGAATTATTCAATCAATACAGAACACCACACCTCACACCTGGCTACAGCTCCAGATTGCTGTACAAAAGCAAAGGTACAGCACAGGTACAAGTGATTCTCGACGTCACTTTTGACGCTATTCACCAGTGCGTCAAAATTACCGTTCTTTAGTGAGGAAAGTGAATAACTCCTAATTCAACTGAGGCTAATTCGTATTTATTAACAAGAACCCCAATAGGTTCTGTTGGTTAGTTAGGTTCGATTGGTTGGTTAGGTTCGATTGGTTGGTTAGGTTTGGTTGGTTGGTTAGGTTCGGTTGGTTGGTTAGGTTCGTTCACTTCCGGTTATTCAGAAACCATAATTAATTGGAAGTTCGTCAAATTCGGATTCTTGATTGTTTCTACATCTCGAAATAATATCTTTATTTGACATAATCTAATATAATTGATTTAATATAACCTAATTAATTTATCTAATATAACCTAACATAAACTTATCAACATAACTTAATAAATGACACTAACCTTACCAAATAATTATTCTAATTATCCAAATGTAATTTCTCTCCTCTAACGTATTTAGCCTCACCTAACCTACGAACTTAACCTAACATAAATTAACTAATCTAATTAACCTATCTTAGCCATCTTAACCATATCGAACATAATTAACCAAAGCTTAACGTAATTTAAACTAACCTAGCCTAATTATCCCAAAATAACCTATTTATCCTATCCTACTTAACATAATCTAACTTAATCTAATCTAATAATTAATCTTAGTTAACTTAATTAATTAATGTAACCTAACCTAACCAAATTTACCTAACCTACGGTACTTATCATAACTTACTGTATGCAATCTAGCTTAATATAATTTAATCTAATTAACCTAGTTTGAAGTAACCTAACCTAACCTAACCTAACCTAACCTAACCTAACCTAATCAATCATAATCTAACTAAAACTAACCTAAAATCCTGAAAATTGTAATGAATAAAGGATGCTAAATAGCTGCTACACTTACTATTACTATTAATATAATTGTTATTATTATTACTATTGCTGTGTTTGCTCTTTATTACTACGTGTGGTTCCTCTAAATATTTTTATTATTGTTGTTTTTATTTATCGTTTCCAGTGTTTTCTGACATTATTTTCCTTAAGAAATTGGTACTACGTTAGTCACCCTCCAAGCAACTGGACTTGCCCATTCCTAAATGACTTATTGTATATATAATATGATATATAATCCAGTGTGTTCACTGTATATTTCTTACTTTCGTGATTAGCATCATCATCAATCATTATCAGCATCTTCAACATCATCACCATTATGGTCGTAACGTAAATGATTATCAACAACGTCATTATTATCCATGTTGTTTCTCTAAACACATTTTCACCTCCTGTATACTAAATAATATAACGTGATCATATCTCGTCATTAATATAAAAGTTCAATGTACTTAACTGTTAATAGAATTCTTTCCCCTAACGTCATGCAAGTAGTCAAACGATGATGTGTTTGGATTATGAGTCTTTAAAGTCTTAAAGATTATGAGTCTTTATTATGAGTTGGAATCGTTGGTTCTACTTTTGAGATTGTGTAAAGTGAGACTGTCGGTTTTATTAGTGGTAGAGTCCTCGTGTTTATTATTTACAATGGAAGCAGCCAGCAGCCTCCGAAGAAAGCGTCATTTGACCCGCAAAGGCTGTCGGGTGATGTCACTTTGCAAATGATTATGAGTTCAGAGTTTTAATGAGTGCGTGTGTGTGTTCGTGTGTGTTGAAGACCGTGTGTGTGTGTGTGTGTGTGTGTGTGTGTGTGTGTGTGTGTGTGTGTGTGTGTGTGTGTTGATGTGCGCGTCTGTTGAGCGGCTTTAAACTCTGTGTTATCGGTATATAAAAGTAAATAAACTATATTTGTCTGACAACAGTTTTCATTTTCCCACGTTAACAACAACACACACACACTCACACACACCACTCACACACACACACACACACACTCA
>WNGS01158745.1:13264327-13269327 GCA_020271785.1 Procambarus virginalis | reverse complement strand
TTCGAGTCTATTCTTAAGAACATTGCGTATTTGTAAAGTGGCTGGACCCTGAAATTAACAATATATATACAATCAACTCAGCAAAGAAGGACTTCCCAATTACGTTCATAATGAACCTTAATATTTTTACCAGACTGTCACCCCTAAGATGCAGAGCTCGTTTCCACAAAAAACATAATTATATCATAAAGCTAAGAACATAAGTTAAATAGGAAAAAACTAAATTGCCTTTCAGTTGGAGGCTCGAACCCACGACCACAGAAGCGGAAGACAAATGTTTTACCGACCAGGCTACGAACACCCACAATAAGAGAGGGGTCCCCAGAGACACACCTCTGGTGTCAAACTGAGACTTTAAGACACTCTGACTGGACGGAAGAGCAATGGTCTCGCTTCTCGGAGGTCGGCGTTTAATCCCCGACCGTTCAAGTGGTTGGGCACCATTCCTTTTCTCCGTCCTTCTTATCCTAAATCCTTATCCTCGTATCCCTTCCAAGTGTTAGATAGTCGTAATGGCTTAGCGCTTTCCTCCTGATAATTATTTTACCATTAAGCCTTCATTGGAGTGTCACTTGAGTCTGGTGGCTTTAGGTGATCCAAGTGCATATATATATATGTATATATATATATATATATATATATATATATATATATATATATATATATATATATATATATATATGTATATATATATATATATGTATATATATATATATATATATATATATATATATATATATAATTATTTATTTATTTATTTATTATTAAAAACAGTTTGACGTTATTATCAGTGCAGTTTGGTGGTCTCACTAGCGGTAAACCTCTCCCAGAATTCACTGTTGGTAAGTGTGTGTCAGCTGAAGACTAACGACTCAAGTTCTGGAACTGTAATGTTAGTTCAGAGCCTCGTGCTGCTGGTGCGATTAATAGGGAAACTTTACGGTATTCCTCCCCGAGTTCGGGGGGTATATATTCAGCCCTTAGACGCTGTGGTTAATGAACTGTCTCCTGAGGCCGTTAATGATGGTACAGAGAATCTATTTCATGTGGATATCATCTCGTGTTTATACTCCGTGTGTATGATAGAACTGATGAGTTAGCCAAAGAATTTGCCTTCAAAAAAGATGACTATAAATTGAGGATGACAACTTTGCTTATAGGAAGCAAGGAGGATGAGAATACACCAAGACCGCTAACTAAATCTTGTAAGTCTGAGACAGAGGTCTGAACTAGCTATTCCGTCTATCATCATACTATCATGGATACTATGGATACTATGGATAATCATATATAATCAGCAGACTCTTAGATCTTACTTCTGTTCGGCTCAGACTCGGTTATAAGTATATTTAGAGAGTTTGCGTTTCCTGCTGATGTAGACCTGACAAAATATAAACTGTGTTAGCAAAATAATTCGCATAATCTCCGTCACTATGTGATGGAGTGCGAAAACATACGGGATATTCAACTTTTATAACATTCAATAAATGTGTCAATACTTCATTCAAAATTATTTATTGCCAGAAATTTTAGCAAATTATCCTCAGTGAGTTAACTGAGGGTAGTAAATGTGGATGACTTTAATCTTTCCACCGCTGCCCACTGGCTGTGTGCATGATAAGCAAATCAGTTGATGAAATTAGCTGACCGTATGTAAGTTGCTTAGTTTAATGACTGTACTGGTGGTCGATTTTGAATACATTACTAATATATACATTAAACTGTGTAGCTAGCTTATCAGAACGGTAACTTGCTTAGTTAAATGAATTTCAAGGTTCACTTTCTGAGCCCATTATATGCCTCTCTGGTCTTTTCCATTACTGCCCAGACGACGGGTATGGGGTTCATTACCGCCTAGGAGATGGGAATGGGGTCTTCTACCGCCCAGGAGATGGGTATGGGGTCCACTACCGCCCAGAAGATGGGTATGGGGACCACCACCGCCCATGGGATGAGTATGGGTCCACTACCGCCCACGACACGGGTATGGGGTCCACTACCGCCCACGAGATGGGTATGGGGTCAACTACCACCCATGAAATGAGTATGGGGTCCACTACCGCCCACGAGATGGGTATGGGGTCCACTATCGCCCACGACACGGGTATGAGCATGAACTAAACTGGAAACACGCACCTCCATATCATTATAAGTTTGGCCTCTCAAAGCTCTTCCAATATAACACGTTAATTTGCGAAAAGCTAAACCAACATCAGCGTTTCCCGCTTTCACTTGAGTCGTTAGCTGTCGTGGATGTTTGACGCGTCTAAACATTGTAAATTTCACGTGCAACTTTATTGGATTTTTACTTTATTGTAGATTTCACGTCCAACAGAAAGGCTTGTTTGCCTGCATCCATTGAAAGCCAGGTAATCCACGTCTCTCGCGTCGTATATCCATCTGGCTGCCATCTTTATCCAACTCCCATGACACACACAACGTGTATAGTTCAATTGGAGAAATCCGGTTGCCCCGTTATTCAACCAGCAAAATCCGGTTGTCCCGTTATTCAACCAGCAAAATTCAGGCATCAGCGTCGACAAGCAGCGTCTTTCACCTCACGTCGTCCATCCAACGTCTCCTTATTGCCCAAGACGTCCCTGGACACTGGTAATGAAACCAGGTCACGCACGCCCTCTTCCACCTGTTTCGTCACGCAGCGGCTGTGGGGAGATTCCACCCCCCCCTTCCCTTCAATTGATGGCTTCATTTCCTGTTCCACAACCACCAGCTCTTTCCCAGCCGATTTCACGTTCTGTCGAATTCCTCTTGCTCTTCCACTCTCTTCCATCTCCACTCTCTGACAGTTCCACTCTTAATTGAACCTCTTTCGTTTACCAGCACACTGCTCTCTGTACCTTTCTCTTCCTCCTTTCCCTCTGCTTCTCTCCTTCTGCTAGCTGTCCCTCCTGCTACTAGCTAACTTGCTCTCTCCGTAGAATGTCCCTGACACCTCTTGGAGAACTTATATATACATGCTATTTTCATGTTTTTTATTCATGTCTTGGTCATCTGTCGTTCTCTGTGGGATTGTAGATAGCAGCAGCGCCTCACTCTCCCACCTTTCATTGAAATGCTTACCAGGATGTGGCTCTAATACCTCAAAACGAACCATTTAAGTCTCTTTTTTTTCGTTTGACTAGCAAATCAACTCCTTCGATTGCAAAAGGCTTCTAATACAGTAGGCAACATTATTGCTTTTGCATCAGGGTTCTCTTTTGTCGCTTGGGAGTTGATGGTGAGGCGTCAGACATGAATGTGTGGAGAAGTGTGAGTGATGTTATGGATTATAGAGATATTAGGAATTGGTGGAAAAAAACACGTCATGAATTTTGATGATGTTTAATGTTGTAAGGCTGGAGGTGGTGCACTGATTTCTTGCTTGCTGTCAACTCTATGAGCTAATTGGCCTTGTTTGAAGTTGATAGATGCTGGTATAGTCGTTAGTCACCAATTTGTGTAGTCTGGGGTTTTTTCCTTCTCTCTTGGCTGCCTGAGGGCAGGATCTGGTCCTCATCCTAGTTTCCTCTGCTCTCTCCAGGCTAAAAAAAATCTTAAAACATTACCCAGTTTCTTCCCATTCTCTGCTGCTTGTTTTTGTTTATTTTCGTTTGCTGGGGTTTAGGCAAGCTTTTTCAAACCCAGTGTGAAATTGAGAGCTCTTTGTTTGTACGTATGTTGGGGGAAGGGGGTGCTTGTGTGTGTGTGTTGTGTGGTGTGTGGTGTTGTGTGTGTGTGTTTGTGTGTGTGTGTGTGTGTGTGTGTGTGTGTGTGTGTTGTCTCTGTGTGTTGAAGCGGGGGAGAGGGTGTTTAATATGACCCATACCCGTTTTCAGTAATTGGCATATTTTTGGTATAGAAAGTCGTAATTTGAAATGAAAATAGGTGCAGAGATACAGAATTCGGCTAACAAAATTCACGCTCAGGAGTCAAATGTTCCAGACATTTCAGATATTTTGAAAACTGCAGGGGGGTTTGGGCAAAATATGACCCATCGCAGTTTTCAGTAATGGGCACTATTTTCTTTATAAAAATCGTAATTTGAAATTGAAAATAGGTGCAGAGTGTCAGAATTCGGCTCAAAAATCACGCTCAGGAGTCAAATTTCCGACTTTCAGATATTTTGAAAACTGCTAGGGGGGTTTGGGTCAAAATATGACCGGCTCCACGTTTTCAGTAATGGGCATATTTTTGTATAAAAAGTCGTAATTTGAAATTGAAAATAGGTGCAGAGACTCAGAAATTCGGCTCAAAAATCACGCTCAGGAGTCAAAATTTCCGACATTTCTAGATATTTTGAAAACTGTCCAGAGGGGGTTTGGGCAAAATATGACCCATACCCGTTTTCAGTAATTGGCATATTTTTGGTATAAAAATTCGTAATTTGAAAATGAAAATAGGTGCAGAGAGTCAGAATTCGAGCTCAAAAATCACGCTCAGGAGTCAAATTCGCCACATTTCAGATATTTTGAAAACTGCAGGGGGGTTTGGGCAAAATATGACCCATCGCAGTTTTCAGTAATTGGCACATATTTCTTTATAAAAATCGTAATTTGAAATTGAAAATAGGTGCAGAGAGTCAGAATTCGGCTCAAAAATCACGCTCAGGAGTCAAATTTCCGATCATTTCAGATATTTTGAAAAGCTGCAGGGGGGTTTGGGTCAAAATATGACCCATCGCAGTTTCAGTAATTGGCATATTTTCTTGTATGAAAAATCGTAATTTGAAATATGAAAATAGGTGCAGAGAGTCTAGAATTCGTGCTCAAAATCACGCTCAGGAGTCAAATTTCCGACATTTCAGATATTTTGAAAACTGCAGGAGGGTTTGGGCCAAATATGACCGGTCGCAGTTTTCAGTAATGGGCATATTTTCTTTATAAAATACGTATTTTGAAATTGAAAATAGGTGCAGAGAGTCAGAATTCGTTTCAAAAATGACGCTCAGGAGTCAAATTTCCGACATTTTAGATATTTTGAAAACTGCAGGGGGGTTTGGG
>WNGS01158745.1:13162265-13168473 GCA_020271785.1 Procambarus virginalis | reverse complement strand
TGGTAGTCTACCTGGGCCTCGAGACGGGGCCAAGTGCCACACATACGTGGTGACTGATAAGTAAGTTTCTACATATATACATTAGATATATTAGGCTTGTATTGAGGGTTCCCAAAGATGGAACTGCTGACCAATCCCAGACTATGCAGCACAACGGTTGCTCTAACCGTGGTACCTGTTTGTCGGCTAGGTGAACATGTGTATGAGGTGAAAGGAACCGTGTACCCCCGCCCGGTTAATCGAACTCAGGGTTTCCCTGTTCCGCAACCGAGACCGAACCTCAACATGCACTACGAGATGCAGCGGACGTCGCTAAACCACACACCACACACCTTCCTGGACTTAGCTATTTCCCCGGCTCTCTATAACTAAAAGATCAGATATTGAACATTGAATAGAAAGTAATACATTTAGTGAATCGTCGTTGGTGCTTTAAGAGCATGGCAAGTAGAAGCGGAAGATAAAAGGAAGGCGCAATAGGAAGTGGCAGGAGGAAGCAAGGGGAAGAGTGAGAGGGAAGGGCATGAAGCCTGGGTAGGAAGAGTGAGGAGGGGGTTAGGAGAGAGGGGATTGGGGGGTGGGGGGGTTATGTGGTAAGGGGGGGGGGGAGGTTATGAGAAAAATGTTGTTGCCATCGGAAAACCATCACGGGTTTCTACCCCCTGGTCGCCTGCTATCTGGCCCAAGCCCGCCTGTTCGAACGAGGAACGGCCGGATTACGTTCGCTTGCCTGAGCTACTGCCTGCAAAGCTGTGGGCTCCATGGACGATCCGGACGTCAGGATACAGATCGTATACCGTCTTGTTCTATGGCCGGTTAAGTCGGGGCGGAATGCGCTATCACAGTGATTTGTAGGCGTTGCATCGGTTAAGCAAGGTGCCACACTTTTCCCTTACGTTTTTTCCAAGCAACTTGTCGGTTTTAGTAGAATGTGCTTATTCAGTATACACCAAACTATCTTATAATAGACACGGCCCCATAAGAAATGTTATTAGTTAACTGTGGCTGTAGAGAATATCATTGAAATGGAAGACATTTAAGCAAATTAAGAGTATAAAACTATATGTTTCTTTAAGAGAGAGAGAGAGAGAGAGAGAGAGAGAGAGAGAGAGAGAGAGGAGCTCTGGGCACACATTTTGTTCCAGATTCATCCTGCTACCAACATGATTATATCAGCACAAAATTTAAGCATATTCCTCCTAATGGATACAAATAATGTACTCATCAAATGAGCTTCTAGGGTTGTGGGTCCAGATGAGCTACAGGATAACAACTCGCAAGTTTGCAGTTTAAGTAAGAAGGAACATCAGTGATGATCTTAATAAATTCTTGTCTTAAAGAGAGAGAAATATTAGCTTAGAGGACTTAATTTCTAACAACTTTTGCAAATCGTTACAATTCTGGCTGGACTGAACAGGTGTACAACATTGTAAATTGAACTTTCGTGTTGAAAAACAAATAAAACAAAAATAATTTACAATTTCAGTTGTAATATATATACCGATAAACGTTGTGAAATAGTAATGATAACAATTGTATTAAAATACAATAAAAATATAAACTGCTTCATAAAAAAAAACAGCTGAGTATTTGGAATAACTAAAGAATAATTCATTACAATTCAGACACATTACTCGATAACTATATATGAGAAAAAGAGTTCATAAATAAGTTAAAGCAACACAAAAATATGCATAGCATTTGAAAGACAACTAATACTAGTTATTCCATGAAATTTTGTCAATTTGCACAGCTTTAGCAAATTACAACAGATTCAATGGCTACCCCTGGATTAAAACCACTCCCAACACACAGCTCTTGTAACAGTGATCTGATTTCGACAGGATTTAAACTGCTGATCAACAAGTTATTTTACAGACAGACAGACACACACACACATGGTGCCGAGAGCGAAAAGAATTCCCCTGAAAACAAACCAATCCGTCATGAACGCCATATGCAAAATTCTTTGTGTCAGTAATTCCTTAATTAAAAAAATATCTGGCTTTGGGAGTCCCACCGTCCCATGTTGGTTCATTCTAACCTGTAGACCTGATACACCAGACACAGACAGACAGAGACAGAGACAGAGACAGACAGAGACAGAGACACAGATAGACAGAGACAGAGACAGACAGACAAATGTTAGGGAAATGAATGAGTTTGTCATTACTCAAGGCAACGCACAGTAAGGCTCAACGGTTGCAGCAGCTAACGTAGAGTTTTGCATATGGCGTCCATGATGTATTGGTTCGTTTTTAGGGAGAAGTGTTCTCGTCACCGGCTCCATGTTTGTCTGTCTGTAAAATAACTAGCGAACGGATCGAGCGATTTGGATACAGCTTCGTGTGAATAGCGAGGTACCGGCCAGTGCATAATGACTCTGTTTTGGAAAACATGTTTTTTTTTTGTTGATTGTAGGAGGTGTAGAATCCGGCTACATCCGGCCTCCTCATCAAACTGTAGGAATGATGAATCCGGAAATATAACAATAGATGAGCTGAAACGAAAGGTTTTTTATATTTCATTATTATTGCAAATTTTTAAAAAGACTTCAAAGATAGATTTATATATTTTTTCTTAGCCTTATCAACCATATGGTCATCATCCACCTGCTACACACACACACACACCCGTATTCAAGATAAATGTATAGCAATTTCAAAATTTCGATTGAATTTGGAATCCTGGTCGTAAAATACACCCACGTCTCGCCGAGCTCAAGCAGGAGTCGAACGCTCCTCAGGAAAGCCACGTTGGCAGTCTGGAAGCCAATCAGCCAGCTACATAAGCATCAAGAAATGATTACGTTGGCAGCTAGCTGTCTTCCTCTATCACTTGAGAGCTCTCATCTCTTCAAAACTAGATTTGCCACGGTTAAAGCTTCACATTTTTGTGCATTGCAACCTGGCAATGAGCTCCTCTCTGGAGGTGTTGCAGGGTTCTAGCCGAGGTCAGTGAGTCTGGTTTAACAACGGATTTAGTAGATTGGCTGCTAGTCTATCCTTCGAAGTCTAGCAACTCGCTCCATCACGCGTGAATGATGACCACCGGTCCACCTGGTTAACCAGGTGGAGCTCACGCGTCGATTCTGTGAGTCTTTACATAAGCACTAAGCTTGTGTAAAGTGCTTCACTCGCTTGTGTAAAGTGCTTCACTCGCTACCTCAGACGGGAGGTAGCGAGTGAAGGCTCAGACGAAGTCTACAGTGCCCACTGGGAAAAATTATACCCAGTGGGCATAATTTCCAAGAAGGCCGTCGCTTCGACGCCAAATCGGAGTCATCAGTGATGAATCCGATTCATCAATGATGAATCTGAGTCATCAATGATGCTTCGGCGCTTTTATTTTCGCTGCCCACTTGGTNATGAGTAGCGGCTCTTGCCTCCTACCCCCGCCCCCTTGCTGTATTTTCACACTTTTTGGCCCCAGAAATAACGTGTGTGTGTATTCGCCTAGTTGTATTCACCTAGTTGTATTCATCTACATCTATTCACTTAGTTGTATTCACCAAGTTGTATTCACCTACTTGCTATCTAGTTGTACTTGCGGGGGTTGAGCTCTGGCTCTTTCGGCCCGCCTCTCAACTGTCAATCAATCAACTGTTTTTTTGTTTTTTATGCTTCCCCCCCTCTATACACTTGTGAGAGTTTGGTCCACCAGGCTGTTGCTTGGAGCGGCCCGCAGGCCCACATACCCACCACAGCCCGGCTGATCCGGAACTTCTCTTAGAAAACAGTCCAGTTTTCTCTTGAAGATGTCCAAGGTTGTTCCGGATGCTGGCTTCTCTTTCACGTACAGATTTATTCTGGCTGGGGGAACACAACGCTGCCAGGCGAACGACATCGGAAAATGCAAAGATATTTTTTTTGTACCCCGAGGCAGTATGTTATACTCCATCAACATCCATCACGCGAACCTGTCTCGTGCCTCGTGCCACCTGGCCCTCTCGCCTCTCTTTAGGGCTCACCATAGCCCGTGCTACTTGGAACTTTTTGTTCCAGGTAGCGAATCTTAAATAACAACAACCTAAATTTACCCGTTTATCCATCAACCTACATATAAAAACCTATTATCTACTAACGTGGATTAATTTACCTGGCTTATCCACCATTCAGCCCTGCGTGGCTAGCCATTTGACACATAACATTACACAAACTAACTCTGCCCCCCCCCCCAAAAAAAAAACCGCTCTGAAATTACAGCGGATCTACACTACACATACACACACACATCAGGAATCTGTACATCAGTTGATTGACGGTTGAGAGGCGGAACCAAAGAGCCAGAGCTCAACCCCCGCAAACACAACTAGGTGAGTACAACTAGGTGAGTACATCTGCTGAAATTCAAGATTAAATAAGCACAATTACCTTTTGGAATCTGAACAAGTAGTTCAGGATGTGGAATACTACGTACGTCAGACTTTCTGAAATATGCAGCGCAAAGGGGAATTGATTTTATGGTTAAACTTAAATCGAAGTTGGAGGCAAGTTGAAAAGGCAAGGACCCCCCTAGGAGCTGATGTACATTACTGTAGACACAAGTGTATACACACACACACACACACACACACACACACACACACACACACACACACACACACACACACACAAGTATGCGGCCCCAGCATGGAGCCCGTACCTTGTCAAGCACAAGACGAAGCTGGAAAAAGTCCAAAGGTATGCCACTAGACTAGTCCCAGATCTAAGAGGCATGAGTTACGAGGAAAGGCTGCGGGAAATGCACCTTACGACACTGAAAGACAGAAGAGTAAGGGAGACATGATCACAACCTACAAAATCCTCAGGGGGAATCGACCATTTACTGCTAGGTAACAGGGGCATCAGGGTGGAAGAAACACTGCCCATTTGTTTTCCGCCATCACCGGGGGGATCGAACGCGATCACTAGGATTACGAGTCCGAAGCGCTGTTCATTCAGCCACAGGCCCCCTAAACACACACACGGCTGTGTGTGTGTGTGTGTGTGTGTGTGTGTGTGTGTGTGTGTGTGTGTGTGTGGTGTGTGTGTGTGTGTGTGTGTGTGTGTGTGTGTGTGTGTGTGTGTGTGTGTGTGTGGTGTGTGTGTGTGTGTGTGTGTGTATGCGCGCGTGTGCGTGCGTGCTTACGCGCGTTTGAGATAAATATATGTAGTACATATTATAGAGGAACAATCAATTGGCTAGAAAGGCGGAGTCCAAGAGCTAATAGCTCGATTCTGCAGATACAAATAGTAAATACACACACACACACACACACACACACACACACACACACACACACACACACACACACACACACACTCACTTCCCCCTCCCCTTCCCCTCTACACTCACACACACACACACACCTCACCTGGCAGCCCCGCCTCACCTGTGTCCGGGCTGGTGTTGCCTTGTCTTCCTCATGTATTCATGAGGGTGAGGGCGGGTCACGGGCGTGAGGCGGGGTGGGCTTCACGCCGGCGAGAAGCCCCCACCCACCCACCCAGCAACCGCCTCACTTCCACCCGCAATGAGGCCAACTCTCGCTGTTAATAAATTGTTTTTTGATTTTCTCCTAACGAACTTAAAACTTACTTTACACGATTTATAATACGGTTTTCAGTTGAAAACACCAAGTGGGTTGACCCGTCACAATTAAGGGAAGAAAGAGAAATCTCAGGAGACATGATCACAACGTGCAAAATTTTACAAGCCGCATACAGGCTTGTAACATGTTGGAGAGACGTTGGGACGTTTTCCGTCCATATAAAAGTGGTTCACCCTTGGAATTCACTTATGTGACGAATTGTTTTACAGTGGCATGTTCTTTTACACACACACACACACACACACAAACACACACAGAGGCCCGGGTTTATTTTCGAAGACACAAGTAGGACAATTCACCTGAAGCCTCTGTTCACCTAGCAGTAAATAGGTACCTGGCAGTTAGACAGCTTTTGTGGGCTGTCTTGGGGGATGTGTCCACGTGTGTGTGTGTGTGTGTGTGTGTGTGTGTGTGTGTGTGTGTGTGTGTGTGTGTGTGTGTGTGTGTGTGTGTGTGTGGAGGGTGGTGGGGCGGGGGGAGTACTGGGGGTGGCGGTGGTGAAGAGGAGGAGTGGTCGGGTGTAGGTGGCAGGGGAGTGCCACGGTCGAGGGCCAGGGGGCCAACTCAGCCCACCGTGTGTGCCGTGTCAGGGTGTGTCAGGGTGTGTCAGGGTGT
>WNGS01158745.1:13116762-13130586 GCA_020271785.1 Procambarus virginalis | reverse complement strand
GGAAACAAAATGAAAGCCAAGCTAACAAGAGAGGGAACACTAAATAGAGTGAAGTAAGCTCCGTCCAGCCAGCTAGAAAACGAAAATGGAAACCGATTCCCGTGGGATCACGCAGCTCTATGCAGCACATCAGATATGGGCAAGAGTAAGCAAAACCAATCGGCCACAAAATGGCAATCACAAACAAATGACCAATAACTGGAAGGCGGGATCGGGAACTGTAGCTTGGACGGTAGAGCGACGGTCTCGCTTCATGACGGTACGGGTTCAATTCCCGGACTGTCCAATCCGACCACCGTCTCTTTCCCCCCCCCACCTTCCATCGCAAATCCTTATACTGATCCCTCCAATCCCTCCGAAACTAATGATACAGGGAATATTCAGACTGGGAGGGTCACGAACCCCTTTTGCGGGCTTTTCACTATTAATAATAGGGGTCGTTCCCCCCCCCCACCAAAAAAAAAACGCACCAGCTGGAACCCAACAAGCTGTTGCCTAACTCCCCGGGTACCTATTTACTGTGAGGTGACAGAGGCATTAGGTGATAGGAAACTTGCTTAATTATATTTCTGTCCTGCCAGAGGATCCGAACCCAGGACCTCCGATGGGAGTCGAGAATGAAGGTCCAGACTGTTATGACACTTGACCTCTAGGTATGGTGCCTCTGCTTTGCTGTTGTAAACAGATATAAATGCGACCTTGGACAACTAAATTTTCTAGGATACAATAGTCAAACCGTTTAATATGCAAAGGAATAGTACTTTAAGTAAAGGGTAACAAATGAATACACTTTAAGTAAGGTAACAACGGATATACTTTAGTAGGGTAACAAAGGACATATACAAACAAATAAATTAAACACAGGGAGCTAAGAATCACTCAGGAATTGATTCTGATAAATACATATCATGAGGTAATAACATCTATGAACACTATCACTTGATTAAATATATATATGGATACGATGGGTATGCAAATAATCGGTCTAAGCCAGAGTAGGAATTAACGTCTGTTATTGAGAAAAAAAAACAGGCCCCAAAGACTTATCTCATATCTACAGATCCTATCCAATCAGCTCCACCCACTGCGACTAACTGCTAGAAAGGCCTTTCCTAGGTGGCGTCCTACACATTACCAACGACCGGGCTCACCATAGCCCGTGCCCGTGCTACTTGGAACTTCTTGTTCCAGGTAGCGAATCTTAAAACAACAACATACCAACAAGGAGA
Source organism: Procambarus virginalis (assembly GCA_020271785.1). NCBI lineage: Eukaryota > Metazoa > Arthropoda > Malacostraca > Decapoda > Cambaridae > Procambarus > Procambarus virginalis. The sequence goes on along the minus strand of WNGS01158745.1, from coordinate 13,129,357 downwards.
CACAGCCTGAACAGCTATAGATACTCTGTTACTCTGAGAGTAACTACTTATGAGCATATTGTAACACCTTCTATTATATATATTTAACTACACTAATAAGGTTGTCAATTTAAATGAATGTATATACAAGAAAAGATGAATAATTATAGGGGATGAATCAATGACGCAATGTTGGTTACACTGTATCATTGGAACGTCATCCATATTCTCCACCGAGCATATAAATGCTCTACAAATCAAGGGAATTGCAACGCATTGACGAACATACGAAACTGCATTGCGTAATAGTGGCTTTAGGCATTGTATGTGTCTAGCTCTACTATTACAATCCGCTCCATTAATGTAACATCATTGTATTATATACCATTACCTGAATAAACATATTTATATTTATTTATTTATTATATATGTCCCCCCTCCATGAGACGCCATGTTCCCCTCCACACATGAATCAACATGCAATGATAACAAAGAATACATCCTTCAAGCACACTACGCTGCTACAGTTACTCAAATATATTATACTAGAACACAAAGGGACATCAATGTATAATCGTCTCAATACCATTAAGGAAAGAATATAGAACATAAAGCTTTAATCATGATAAATGTCAGAATCGAGCTACAGAGATAATCTGTGGCTTTACGATACTCTCTACCTCCTAAGGTGAATGTGATCTTCGAAATGCACTACTTACCACCAGGTCAGTAATTCACCTAAAAGCACTTACGCAAGCACTTACGAACGTGTACATCTTTCCACAATCTTGACGGCTTTGGTTAATTTATTAAACAGTTACAAGCTGAAACTTCCGCATCTCGACTGTTGTTATTGTTATAAACAGCCTCCTGGTGCTTCGAGCTAATTAACTGTTAATAATTGGAAACAAGCCGCCAGATTGAGAAAAGATTAACAGGTTCGTAAGTGTTTGCGTAAGTGCTTTCGGAATCTGGCCCCTGGTCCTCCTGTGTTTTCGGAGGTGTGTGTTATCCTTTTCCCCAACATACGCAATTATAAGCGAACATCTACTATGAACTGTCGCGGACCTCTCTATTGGTGGATCTGGCACTTAAGGCTTGAAGATGGGGCACTATTCTCTCATGGATGTGCGAGGGTAAATGGTCAGGCGTTTGAACACTTTCACCAACAGTGTCCTTCCAGTTGCTGATGACAGAAGCTTGGCTTTTGACTCATAGTTCCTTCATAGTCACGCATAAGTCGGTGTCTATGACTAGAACGTGTCAGCTCTCATAATGGATCCCAGACGTATGCAGACAGATGGCATCACAGTATGCGAGTAGCTGCTTCAGAGGATCAATTACTGGTAGAGGTGATTATTATGTAATTACATTCATTTCCGTACGCGTTATCGGTGATTAAGCCGGTATAGGGAAAAAAAATCAATGACTGATAAATTCGTTTGTTATACGTCGTAAACAAACTTAAGATAGTAGCTTTCGTCACTATAATTGTTTTTTTTAAATATAGTAAAGTAATTTCGTACTATAATTTTGAAATCCAATAGTCGCATCCAATTTTGTTAACATGATTTTCCAGTAGCCACACAACATAGAATTCTCTAGCTGGTTGCTTTAATTAAAATATTATTTTAACTCTTGACATTTTCAGAAGAGAAAAGTATGTAATTTGCTAGAATATGTACGATAAAATACTATTTACATATTGAAGTAAACAAAAAAATATAACATATATGTTCAGATGAATAATTATACTCATGGGTAATTTCCATTCTCAGAAGAAGTTGATAATATATAGAAGTGAGAGAGAGAGAGAGAGAGAGGAGAGAGAGAGAGAGGAGAGAGAGAGAGAGAGAGAGAGAGAGAGAGAGGAGAAGAGTTTTATGAGAGTAAGAGAGAGAGAGAAACGTAAACATTAAATCAAAACCGGAAATAAGGAAGAAACACAAGTAGGTTAAGATCAAAGCAAAGGAAGTAGGAATGAAAACAGACGAAAGAGATGTAAGAGACGAAGATAGGAGAGCAGGAAAAAAAACACGTATGGATTGACATGTGTGGAGATGAAGATGAAGGGAAATGTGCATGATGTTTACATGGAAGGGAGGGGACGGGGGAGGGGGCCAGCCGTGGGTGTGATCGTCCCGGGAAGTGACGGTGGGTCCAGCTGGGACAGAGTTCCAGTGTTGCACAGCTGGTCGGTGAGGGAGGTTGCGGTCGCTCTACCTTCCGCGAGCCTGACTTAGGCGACCACCGCGCGCAGAAAACGCGCGACTTGGAGCGTCTCGTTATCTCATGTATATTAATATCATTCAATATGTTTTTTTGTTGTTCTTTCCGCTTGCTTTCATCAATTGGTATTGTGATGCTCAAAATAGTGTGGAATTCGGGAGAAAATGTATATAGGTGTCCCCGTACGCACCCCCTTTCACAAGTGTCGTTGTAGTGTAGTACAATTAATTACTTTACCTCTCTAATTTCAAAATTTTTGCATTTGACGAATTAGAAATACACATTCAATCTTTGGAAAACAAAAATTAGTCAAAAGTGTGATATTTACCTTTATGAGAGCTTCGTTTGCAATCCTAATAAACTGTTTATAGTGATGTGCTCTGACACGACAGCATGGCCTACGGCCTAGGCTGACTGATAGCTCTTCGGACACGCATGTTTTGCGACACGGCAGCTGGCCACGTAGTCATGTTCCGGCTCCGCTGGCTCACGGTTACCTGTGTCTTCGCCACCCATGCAGGTAGGTAGGCCTGTTGCCTTTGACAGAGCTGTAGGCCTAGCTCCTACATTCATCTCTCTGTTTTTATCCTTATAAGTAAAATATGTCTAAAGTCGCCTATAGGGATTTATAATTCTATCACTGGCCTATACAAAAGGCTATTGTGGTGTAGTTCCATTATATATATATATATATATATATATATATATATATATATATATATATATATATATATATATATATATATATATATATATATATATATATTTATTTATTTTTATATATATACCCAAAAAACTTTGCCATTTTGCCTATTTATTTATAAATTGGCCTACGCCAATTAAGAATGGAACTAAAGTTATCCTAATCCATATTTTCGGCAAAGGTATCAACCAAAATTGATTAAACCCCTAATTTTAAATATATAACTTGAAGTACTTTAAGATATTTAAACAAAAAATTAAGTTTGATGGTTATGGTGTGATGATTACTTATATATTAAGGAAAGTGAAAACATATAACAAATGGAGGAACCATATTTTTTTCTTAAGTATTTGCACTTATAATTTGGTCGATTAAGTTAAAAAAAATTGCATTTACAATAATCATGAATGAACTCGGTTCAAAACCTATTTCGAGTATTAAATGGAACATAAGGGTGATAGTGTAACAATAATGTATTTATATAGTTACCAAGAGAAGGCAAGCACGCACGCACTTATTAGCTTATGTGGGATCGAGTTCAGGTGCTGGGGCTCCGCCTCTCCATCTTCAACACCCGGAGTGAACTTCTCTTCCCTAACACCTTGGTTTCTGCCGTCTATCCAGTTGCCTAAGGATCTTGGCTTCACTATCGCCATTTCAAGTCAACTTATCCAAACCGGAACTTAGGATCTTCTTGTATACTTCTTGCAAGATCATTGAACTCTTAAATCCCCGACACTGCAACATTTTCTTAATATCCTGCTGGCTCATAGGAGGCTTTAATTTAGTCCTTGTTCCGTGTCAAAGAGCCTCTGTCTACATTTCCAAATCAGTTCAGTATTTTATACGTTATGGTCATGTCTCGCATTGTTCTGTCGAACTTATATCGTGAGGTTCAGGGGCCATAATTAATTAAGCATTTACCCAACCACTTACGGAACCTATTAATTTTTCCTCAATCATGAGGCTTTGTTTACATTTTTTGAACAGTATTGAGCTCCGAGACACTACGGGGTAATAACAATATCCTTGGATTGTGAAGTTTAGAACTTCGTAAACTGTTTAATAAATGCAAACACAGCTGTCATGATTGTTAAAAGATGCATGGGTTTCGTAAGCGAGTGCGTAAATGCTTGATGACTCCTGGGCCTGAACCCCACGACATATGATAGGCAGAACAATGAGAGGCTTGACCGTAGCGTACAAAATACTGAGCTGATATGACAATGTAGACTGAGAGAGTTTGACCTTTTACTACTCTATATCTTGTCTCCTCCCCCCCCATGGAAGTGGTAAACGGGGTAGGCCTAAAGATAATGTGTACTTATTATTAAACAACTCGGCCTATAAAGATCATTAAGGCACGACAGAAGAAACACTGGATATACGAACTTTAATTACAGTTCCCTAGGCTGCAATTACGGTTCCCTAGGTTCCCTAATTGCAGATTTGTACCTAGGCTACACGCTTGGGGGAATTTGTACTCTGGCTACACATTCAAAGTATACCTTTGGGAAGGCAGTTGTCGTCTTCCTCGGAACAAGCGTCTGTCATGTGTACGACATTCCTTAAAATTTGCAATACAAAATGTCTTTAAACTTGCTTAATAAAATTAAACGTAACAGTAGCTCAGACATCAGTACTAGTAGACAGTAGAACTCTTAAGAGGCGCTGGGAATGTCCGGTAGTAATGAGAGTTGGTGGCTGTAATTAAATTGGGTCCAGCACTCATTTTCAGTTCAATTTGCATGTATATATTTCGGTACGTCATGGAGAAACCGTGACCTTTTCCTGCAGGCAGGCAGGCAGGCAGGCAGGCAGGCAGGCAGGCGGTGGAGTGTAGAGAGGGAGCCTTCAGACCTTCTATATTCACCTCATCCGTCAAGAGAGGACCCCAAACAGCGGCAGCGACTATCGTTATCAAGAAATATCGTCGATATAAATACTATAACCTTTCTCTTGCCTGTTTATCAAATAAAATAACATATACATTACATTTCCCTCTCCACCGCTAGTTATCCGTACATCTCTCATCTCCTCTTTATCCTTTTCCTTTCTCGCTCTCTCATCCCCCATCCCTTTCGTTCTGCGGGAGACTAGACCCTGGGTAAGCAACAAATCCTATCTGGACAGATGAGGCCGGGGAGAGGGAGCCGCCTGCTTTCTATCCTGACCTCGTTTGTCCAGATAGGATCTGTAGCCTTTCCCATGGACCGTAGTTTGAGTTTCTTCAGCAAATAACCTTAGTGCGGACGGAGAGGTTTGGTTTTATATATTTTTTCTCTCATGAAGACTACTTTGTCTGCCCCATCCAACACCCTCCCTACCTCCCTCCCTCCACTTCACCCTTCTTCCTTCCTTCCTTCCTTCCTCTCTCTCTCTCTCTCTCTCTCTCTCTCTCTCTCTCTCTCTCTCTCTCTCCCCCCACCTAGAGAGAAACAAATTAAAACAGGTGAGGCAGAAGCGAGAAGAAAATGATGGAAAAAATAACTTGTGGAGAGAGAGAGAGAATCAGAATCAGGATATTTAATGAAAGTTGAAGAAGGATAAACTGATAAAGAGGCGTGTGGTGAAACATGAGGCGTGGGAACAAGCGCCAGGAAGACACTATAGATTATACACTTGTTAGCAGCCTCCCTCACTGTGTGTGTGTGTGGTTGGGGCACCATTCCTTCCCCCCGTCCCATCCCAAATCCTTATCCTGACCCCTTCCCAGTGCTATATAGTCGTAATGGCTTAGCGCTTTCCCCCTGACAGTTCCCTTCCTTCACTGTGTGTGTGTGTGTGTGTATGTGTGTGTGTGTGTGTGTGTGTGTGTGTGTGTGTGTGTGTGTGTGTGTGTGTACTCACCTAGTTGTGCTTGCGGGGGTTGAGCTCTGGCTCTTTGGTCCCGCCTCTCAACAGTCAATGTGTGTGTGTGTGTGTGTGACTGTGTGTGTGTGTGTGTGTGTGTGTGTGTGTGTGTGTGTGTGTGTGTGTGTGTACTCACCTAATTGTGCTTGCGGGGGTTGAGCTTTGGCTCTTTGGTCCCGCCTCTCAACTGTCAATCAACAGGTGTACAGATTCCTGAGCCTACTGGGCTCTATCATATCTACACTTGAAACTGTGTATGGAGTCAGCCTCCACCACATCACTGCCTAGTGCATTCCATTTATTAACTACTCTGACACTGAAAAAATTCTTTCTAACGTCTCTGTGGCTCATCTGGGTACTAAGTTTCCACCTGTGTCCCCTTGTTCGTGTCCCACCCGTGGTGAAGAGTTTGTCTTTGTCCGCCCTGTCAATTCCCCTGAGAATTTTGTAGGTGGTTATCATGTCTCCCCACACTCTCATGTGTGTGTGTGTGTGTGTGTGTGTGTGTGTGTGTGTGTGTGTGTGTGAGTGTGAGTGTGTGTGTGTGTGTGTGTGTGTGTGTGTGTGTGTGTGTGTGTGAGGGGGTGTACGAGTCAATATGTATGAGCGAGTGGTGGGTTGTGCTCACTGACCGCACGGTCTGCCGAAGATTGTGCATGGGCCAACACTCTATGTAAAGGGGAGAGTCATACGGCACCAAGGGGGGACCCTATAATGGGTTGAAATTGAAATTGAAATTGAAATAAGTTTATTGATGTAAAATACACACAAAGGGATGAGGTAGCTCAAGCTATTCTCACCCCGTTCAGTACATATACACACACATCACAAACCATAGACATATACCAAACATTCTGAGAGATAACATATACATTTCCTGGTATATATAATGGTTTGAAGTCACCTGAATGGGCTTGTAGAGCCGAGTACCAGCTCCTGGATCCCCTGCCTCATTGAAATGACTCCTGTCCCTCTTCCTCCTCTCTCAGATCAGCTCTCTAGATTACGGGGGGGGGGGGGGTAATCCGACAGCAAACCTTTGTAATGTCTCTAGTGGTATTTGGAAACGGGGTTCCTAACCTAGGTTAGGTTAGGTTAGGTTACATATTCCATTACAATACTGACGTGACGGTGACACATTCTCAACGTTTCCTTGTCCAGGTTGCTGAAGGATACATAAATGGTGGTATTTGAGTGCTCACGTGGCCCCATAAAAATGAGGTGATTTGATGAAAAGCTGTGCCCAAGATTACCATCAAAGTGCCGTCGGTGTGGTGGTTCAAATAGCCTCGGCTATCACCTCATTTTGTACGGTCACTGATGGTCGAGTGATTTAAGGCTCCGTGTACACCAGTTGCAATGTGCTCTTGGCGGTCTGGGTTCGAGTCACTTCTGGGGTGTGCAGTATTCATAAATATATATATATATATATATATATATATATATATATATATATATATATATATATATATATATATATATATATATAATCCCTTATATCACTTCTTGTATGCCTGAAATAAGATCTTTGACCTTATTTAAGTCAATTCAATTCTCTATCAACCAGCAGCCTTGCAAAGTTGATATTACATATACTGAACAAATATACAACTCACATACAGTGGAATGATGAGCAAGTCTGCTTCTTTTTCAGGTCTAGATTCAAAGCCAGTTTTCAGAGTTTCTTTTACATTGTAAATAAGCTATTTGCATATAACAATTCCTGTATGTAGTGTACAGCAATATATATATATATATATATATATATATATATATATATATATTATATATATATATATATATATATATATATATATATATATATGCAACTGGACCTAAAAAAAAACATGACTAATATCTTTTAACGAAACGACGTGTAAGTAAAAACGGAGGATTTTTTTTAGTCTTTGATATAAGAGCAACGAACACACTATATCAACGAATATACTTTTATTCCCCCCATTGTGTCCAGCCACTTGGGCTGGACGGTAGAGCGACGGTCTCGTTTCATGCAGGTCGGTGTTCAATTCCCCGACTGTCCAAGTGTTTGGGCACCATTCCTTTCCCCCTCCCCGTCCCATCCCAAATCCTTATCCTGACCCCTTCTTCAAGTGTTACATAGTCGTAATGGCTGGACTAGATAAATTCCCTCCAACCGTCCCACCATTATGAGTCTTTAAGAGTCCCAGTGAGTCTTTAAGAGTCCCAGTGAGTCTTTAAGAGTCCCAGTGAGTCTTTAAGAGTCCCAGTGAGTCTTTAAGAGTCCCAGTGAGTCTTTAAGAGTCCCAGTGAGTCTTTAAGAGTCCCAGTGAGTCTTTAAGAGTCCCAGTGAGTCTTAAGAGTCCCAGTGAGTGGATTAATGAGTAACTGTTGTCTGATAAAAGTGTCAGACTACAGGATTAATTACTTGGCTTGAGGCGTCTCCTCTCATGTCTGTGCGGGGGGCAAGACATTCCGTCTGACTGTAAGAAATAATGAGTGTCTCTTGCGTCGTGTCGTGAAGTCTCCGCCTGTCTGAATGTCTGTCTGTCTCTCTCCCACTCTTGACCCACTTCAAACTTACAACTCTTTAGCTATGCACATTCATTAGAAACAGCTTTCTCTCGAAATTGTACAGCATAGTCCCTATAGCAATCATTTTCCAACCCAATTTAAGTTTTTGTTGGAGATATCTCGTGTATATGTATATAGGTATACATGTACGTATATATAATATACATGTAAGAGATATATGAAAAAGAATGTCTATCTGTTTGTTTGTTCGTAGTTGGAGGCCAGACAGTTAGCTGGGGCTAGCCCGACCCAACTCACGCAGTGTCGGAATTGCCGGGGTCGGCCCAAACGCCATGCTTTAAGAAACCTCGGTGCCTTAAGTGCCCCCCCACCCCCTCTCTGCGACTTTCATGAAGTGAAGGCCGGCGAGTTCTGATGATTACTCCCGCCGTTTACACTAGTGAAATAGGCGGAGAGGGAATGAGGCAATAGTGGGAGAGGGGGACAGAAGAAAAGGAAGAAGGGATGAGAAGAAAAGGGGCAGAGAGGGTCGGGGGCACGTAGCAATGCACAGGAAGTACCCTCTCCTCCGTCGTTGATGCTTCAGATATAGCTACTCAGATTTAGCCCGTGCTACTGTCCATGTAGCACGGGCTATGGTGAGCCCGTAATCTCTCCTCCGTCTCCGGCTTGAGCGGCAGCAATGCTCAGCACACAACACCGCGGAAGGGGTCCCGGTAATCGGCGGGGGACAACCACTGAGTGATTAGCTTCAGGGTTCAATCCATTAGGGACCATTTGGTGTGGATGTTCTCCCAGTGGATCTTTTGGGGCTGGTGTGTTTTCCAGACAATAGCTCGTGTGCTCACACAATAGAGAAAAATAGGACGAACGGACGGACGGACGGACGGGCGCGCACGACACACACACACACACACACACACACACACACACACAAATGTCGTGCCGGGGACGAAACGTGGGGAGCAAAATTAGTAGATGTTATAGACAGGAATTTCCTAACACAGCATGTGATGGAAGACACAAGGGAAAGAGGAGGAGATGCACCGAGCCTATTAGACCTGATTTTCACCCAGAACGTAGAAGATATCGAGAATTTGGAGCATGAAATACCTCTAGGGGCCAGTGACCATTGTGTCCTAGTCTTTGACTATATGATGGAATTCAAACTTGTGGCCATGGGACAAGAGATCTGGGAAAGGAGAGTTGACTACAGGAAGGAGACTATAGGAGGATAAGGGACTATCTGGGAGAAGTCAGTGGGAGGAAGAAATTAGAGGAAAAACAGTCCAAGATATGATGGACCTAGTCATACAGAAATGCCAAGAGGCCGAAGAGAGATTTATACCAACAGTAAAGGGAAAAAATAAGAAGGAATATAATAACCCATGGTTTAATAGACAGTGTCAGGAAGCAAAAATGGCCAGCAGCGGGAGTGGAGGAAATACAGAAGACAAAGGACAGAGGACAACAGGATCAGATGCAACAGAGCTAGGAACGATTACATTAACATCAGACGGACATCGGAAAGGGACTATGAGAACGATATTGCAATCAAAGCGAAAAAACAACCTAAGCTACTACACAGTCATATAAGAAGAAAATGTCGGTGAACGACCAAGTGACAAGACTAAGGAAGGCAGAGGGGACATATACTGAAAGTGACAAGGAAATCTGTGAGGCACTGAATGCCAGTTTCCATGGAGTGTTCACTACCGAGCCCGAGCAGCTCCCATTGTTGGAAGGGGTTACCCTAGATGAAAGACTATCAGATATAGAGGTGACAGTGGAGGAGGTAATGAAACAGTTGACAACTCTAGATGCATCTAAAGCAGTAGGACCAGACAAAGTATCACCGTGGATACTAAGAGAAGCAGCGCAGGCCCTCAGCGTGCCTCTGGCAATGATCTTTAATGAGTCACTTATGTCGGGAGAATTGCCCAGTTGCTGGAAGAAGGCAAATGTCGTGCCGATCTTCAAGAAAGGCGATAGGGAGGAGGCACTTAACTATAGACCTGTATCACTGACAAGCATCCCCTGTAAAATACTGGAAAGAATAATTAGGCTACGACTGGTTGCACACCTGGAGAACATTAGATTTGTGAACAAGCATCACATGGGTTCTGGACAGGGAAATCGTGCCTAACAAACCTTCTGGAATTCTATGATAAAATAACGAGGATAAGACAGGACAGAGATGGTTGGGCAGACTGCATATTTCTGGACTGCCAAAAAGCCTTTGATACAGTACCGCACATGAGACTGCTATTCAACTCGAGAGGCAGGCGGGGGTAGGGGGAAAGGTCCTAGCATGATAAGGAACTACCTAACAGGAAGGAGCCAAAGAGTTACGGTAAGGGGCGAGAAGTCGGACTGGCGAACAGTAACAAGTGGAGTACCACAAGGATCGGTGCTGGGACCAATTCTATTTCTTGTATATGTTAATGACATGTTTACGGGTGTAGAGTCCTACATGTCGATGTTTGCGGATGACGCAAAGTTGATGAGAAGAGTTGTGACAGATGAGGATTGCAGGATCCTCCAAGAGGACCTGAACAGGTTGCAGAGATGGTCAGAGAAATGGCTACTGGAATTCAACACGAGCAAATGTAAAGTTATGGAAATGGGACTAGGAGATAGGAGACCAAAGGGACAGTACACAATGAAGGGGAACAGCCTACCTGTGACGACGCGCGAAAGAGACCTGGTGTGGACGTAACACCTAATCTATCTCCTGAGGCACATATAAATAGGATAACGACAGCAGCGTACTCTACACTGGCAAAAGTTAGAACATCATTCAGAAACCTAGTAAGGAGGCATTTAGGGCTCTTTACACTGCCTACGTGAGGCCAGTCTTAGAGTATGCCGCCTCATCATGGAGTCCCCATCTAAAGAAGCACATAATGAAACTGAAAAGGTTCAGAGGTTTGCAACGAGACTCGTCCCAGAGCTACGAGGGATGGGTATGAGGAGCGCCTGGGGGAACTATGCCTTACGACACTAGAAAGAAGAAGGGAGAGGGGGGACATGATAGGAACGTATAAAATACTCAGAGGGATTGACAGAGTGGACATAGACGAAATGTTCACACGGAATAGTAACAGAACGAGGGGGACATGGATGGAAGTTTAGAAACTCAGATGAGTCACAGAGATGTTAGGAAGTTTTCTTTTAGCGTGAGAGTAGTGGGAAAATGGAATGCACTTAGGAACAGGTTGGGAAGCAATACTATTCATAATTTTAAACCAGTATGATAGGGAATGGGATAGGAGTCATTGCTGTAAACAACTGATGCTCGAAAGGCGGATCCAAGAGTCAATGCTCGATCCTGCAGACACTATAGGTGAGTACATATAGGTGAGTACACACACACACACACCCACCCCACACACACACACACACAAACCACAAAAATTTGTAAAACCTTTTTGATCATCCGAACCACTTGGGACTGTAAAGGGAACATTATGTAATCCTCCTCAACATGGACGTATAGCAGTCCTCTTAACACACATTAAGTACATATATATATATCCAATGTATATACAACCGAGAGAAGCTGGACACACCTAGAAGTCAACATCCCTTCTGACTTCGCTGTCCCTTTTCAAGTCCATATTAAAGTGCGTCCATGCTAGGCTCTGTGTTTTCTCTCCATTGAACGTTCAGGGACTAGGCTTTCCGAGCTCACAAACACACAGATGACTTTATGTCATTGTATTTGTCTACCACCTTTTAGCGTGACGTAATCTGAAGTGAATTATATCATCCTCGTGAAGTGATACAAGGGACAGGAAAATTACCACTGGGATTTAACAACGCAGAAGTTAAATATACATTGGTTATGATGAGCCCAGTGTATAGCCGCTCATATACTGCCACACTCCAGCACCACCACCACACGCACTACCAGCACCACCACCACAGCACTACCAGCACCACCACCACACACCGCACCACCACCACCAGCACCACCACCACACCATCACTCCACCACCACAGCACCACCACCACAGCACCACCACCACAGCACCACCATCACTCCACCACCACAGCACCACCACCACAGCACCATCATCCCTCACCCACGCACCACCACCACAGCACCTCATCACCACCACCACCACAGCACCACCACGACCACAGCACCACCAGTTCACCACCACCACCATCACCACAGCACCACCACCACCACCACCATCACTCCACCACCATCACTCCACCACCACAGCACCACAATCACTCCACCACTACCAGCACCACCACCACCACCACAGCACCACCACCACCACACCACAGCACCATCACACCCCT
>WNGS01158745.1:13084849-13097680 GCA_020271785.1 Procambarus virginalis | reverse complement strand
AATAATAAATAAGTAGGGCCTACGAATCTTTCATAATAAAGGCAGACATGTCTAACACTGCCCTGGGGTTATTCTGTTTCTGTAAATTACTGCCATTTCCCTCTTGTACTGTTGTTATTTATTGTGAACATATAATTTTTTGTAAGTGGAAAGACTGAAGCAAAAGGAAGATGTAGGAGAGATATATTTGGCCGCAACCGTATTGGGGTCGCGCATACCAACTGTGAGGACAAGTTTATGGTGTGTGTAGTTAATTTGCTCAGAGTGCATTAACAGTGCATCACTGTCTCTTTCTTGATGGCCTATAACTATGGCTTTATAACCCGGTGATTCTTTACGTGTGTAATGTAGACAATGAAACGGCCTGAATCTCAACCAACTGAGTGGTAAGTACTAGTATGATGAGTAGGGGTTCTGGAAACCGTGCTATGTATATCATGCTAGCGTAGTTTTGTGTATTGGCGTTATAATTGTTGGGTATTACGGTGTGTTCTTGCAAATGTGTGAGTGTGTGTGGTGAATGTGTGGTTGATAAGTGTGTGTGTGTTTATAATGTGTTGTTTAGGTGTGTGTGATAGTTGTGTGTAGTGTGTGTGTGTATAATGTAATTACACATAATTGTAAATGACAGGATGAAGAGCATACGCATCTGTAGGATGCGTGGAAAACAAGAGCTGTCGGTCAAAGTCCGCTAGCTTCTCTTAGTGTCAGAGTGTGCTTTGAAACACTAGACTGAGCGTGTGCTATGTGCACTTGGGTAGGTGAGTGTGTGTGTTGAATGGGATGGTGGTGTGGTAATGTTTGTTGTTGTGTGTGTGTTGTGTGTGGGAAGGTTGTGGGTGGAATGTGTGTGTGTGGTGTGTGTGTGGCGTGCGGTGGTGTGCGAGATATAAAACTCCTAGTCTGAATTGAAGAAGGACATTTTATCCTCCAGTCTAGGTCATGTAGATATCCTTTGCATCAGAGGACACAACGGAGTGCTTGCCTGCTACTCATAAAGCTTGTTTGTTTGAAAGTCAACACTCTGGTGTATCTCAAAACCTTTTTATGGTGGCCTTTTGAATTCTGGAGTTTGTGTGTTGATCCTGGTGAAGTGTTGGCTTCTAGTTGTTTGTGACGGTGTTTCCAAACAAGGAAGTATTGAGTACTAAAATTTGATTTTTTTTTGGATCCTTTCCTTCTTTCGTGTGTGAGTTTGGCTGGTGTGCAGCGTTCCTCCAAATTCAGGAGAATACTAACAGATAGTGGGAAGGGATGGTAGGTCAATAATTGGGTGGTTTGTATATCGCTGTATCGTTCAATAATAAAAGTCAATTAAGTTAATGTCAGGCATCTATGGCTTTTGGGCGACGAATGAAGAAAGTTTCTGCGTGACATAGGGGATGATGTATGGGTATGACAATGCTTTTTCAGATGTTAATGTTCAGATAATAAAAATTAAGTTTATGAAGGTAGTCCCGAGTGGGCGGGTTATGAGAGGATATTCGTCGTGTTTACGGTGTGGAATTACGTTTAGACACGGGTTATACCGAGCTGGAGGGTGAAAATCAGAGGACATTTAGGTCGTGCTTTCTTGTTTATAGACAGGCATCACGTTTCTATATGATTCTACTTCACTGTTTGTAAGTAAGATCGGGTATAAAAAAGCCGCGTATGGGGTGGGTTTCTGCTTTCTGTACTGTAAAATCCGAGTTATTCAACGCTGGTTTGAACAATGTTGTACGTAATGCGAGGTTACAAAATACGCTGGTTAATTTTAACAATTCGCGTAAAAATAGTATTTAAAAAATAACAAAATTGTACGAGATAACTGAGTAACCCAACAAAAGTTGGTGTGACTACAAAAGTAGCGCAATAGTCACAGCTTTACTGTTATGGTAGTAGAGATGACTGTTGGTATAGGGGCTGCGTAAGAGGGGTTTTAGTGGATATAAAAACGTCTATGGTATAGACTTAGATACAAGGTCTGCAAGATTGGAACCATGACCAACCATAATAAAATGAAGACAGACGACGACGTTTCGTGGTCTGTCCTGGGTACACCATTACTCAGTCGTTGTGAGATTGTTGCCATCGACTTGAGAACTGGAATCCCGGACAGGCCGAAACGTCGGATCAACTATACCCTGTCATGGAGGCTTCTAGTATGTGGTCTGGTCCACATACTATAGCACGTATTGGTGACGCATCCGCCTAAGCATATGTTTTACAAGCTCTGGTAAGAGGTTATACATCAAACTTATATACAACTTATAAACGCAAGTGGACACAGAATGGTAATAACGCTGATAAACATATGTCAACTTTGGCAAGGAATAGGTAAGTCCTGCGACACAGAGATACGTTACTTAAGTGCTGAAAGACCACACTAACAAACACGTTGACTGGGGAGACATTTTACAGACCATTGTGTAAATCGGTGGAAAGTGCGAATGCCGCTATAAGGTTTCCAATGAGTACGACAAGTAGAAGAGCAAGAGGGCACCGATCCGCATGCTCCGACAGGATAGGGGGCGTACTCAAAGGGAAGGTCAATAGACTGGAACGTTGGGCAAAAACAAACACGGGAACAGGCCGCGCAAGGTCAGAGAACGTAATAACTGTACGGAGCATCACAGCACCACACCGACCAACAGCCACACCAGCAACACGATCAACAACACCACAACCACAAGAGCAGGAAAACAATCAAGCGGGTGGAGGATATACCAGAAACACTTGTCCACACAAGATTCACCAGAATCAGAAGGGAAGCCGAGAGGCAACTTAAGAAAATAACATAGCAGCAAAGGCTAAAGAACACCAAAGCTTGACTTGAAGTACCTTGATTTGTGGGTTTCGGGAGTGTCTTCTAGGTCCCGGCAGGGCCGTGGGAGTAGAAGACTCCCAACCCCTCAGCAAAGCTATTGGTATTTTTTTGCCCCCCCCCCTTTCATTTCTACATGCGTAACTATATAAAAATATATGAAAAAAGCAGGTATAAAATCCTTTGATCTATTTCATCTGTTACTACAGCATACTCGTTGATTTGAGAAACAAGCATTGCTACTGCAAGAAAGTGACAAGGAATTGTGTGATGACCTTAACTAGGGACTCCATGAGATCTAAGAAACAATCATATTGGAGACCGTGGATGGAAAGATACGATAGATGCGAGATGCAGCATCAGATGAATGTAGCCAAGTGGCTTAGCCATAACTAGGGGCGGATTTAAAGATTGCCGGACGTATATGAGGACGTCCTCAGTCTCGCGATAGCTGACGGCGGAACGCTTTTACGGGGGGAAACTCAATCTTAGAACAAATCCACAGTGCCGTGACGATGATATCGAAGCGCTACGTCCGTAGATCCATCAGATGTATAGGTGTGAAGTCGCAGTCCTTGACCTAATAGGTAAAACTAAGAAAGTACATAAGGGTTATATTGTAGAGAAATGTTAACCTCGAATGAAGAGTAATCGGAAGAGAAAGTTCACATTATAGGCTCTGAATTGTCTATTACGGGTTTGTCATGAAGGCATGATGCAATGGAAGGGGATGGACGTGGTTGAATGGACATCATGCCCGGCCACTTTCTAAAGAGTCAGATACCACCAAGGACTCGCACTAATTTAAGTAAAGCTAGACGAATATCACAATAATAATAAGATGGGGCAGAGGTATAAGGGAATTTGATCACACAAAAAAACCCTAATGCGTTGTCAATGTTAGTATATCGAGCACCGACCAAGAGGAACCATCAACACCACAACACATCACCACACCACCAACCCCACCACCACACCCACCACCAGCCACGAAGCATAACACCGACCACCACCGACCGGGCGCACCAACCATTCACCACCATCACCACCACCACAACAACACTAGAGGAAGACTTGGTGCATAAGAAGACGACTCTCCTCCACTACGTCCACGCCATTATCAATGATTATCGCCTTTTTGCGCAGGAATCAGCGCTTCAATTATAATTGCTGTAATCACATTTATGACGATACGTATTTTGCTTTTGAGTATAAATTAACAGAGGCGAGCTCCGGAGGCACAACTGGGTGGTGTCTTCAGGATGTAGTGTTTAATAATGGAAATAGCATATTAGAGAGATCCATCGCTCACACCCCACCAATTTATGGCCACATTGGAGAGCTGAACTAGGGTCCCCATGAGGTGACGTACGTGCTGTGTTGTGCGAAGAGAGAAAGTGGGACATAATGGTAATAAAGTATTAATAAGGGACGTAGCCCTAAGGTAAGGGAGAAGTTAATGGTTCAATACTAACGATGTAAGGAGGACATTTACTGGGGTTAAAATGATGTGTTTCCTGGCATAGTAGACGCTCAGGTGGTTATGACTTGATTGTGTGTTTAAAAATAATGTCTCACAGGCGCCTCTGGGCACGTATGGGGAGATGCGAAGTGGTCAGGAAAGCATTGGGTGGCCCCTCTCATAATAAGGGGGGTGTTTGCTGAGGAAATGGCACTCTGTTTAGAGCTAGCTGCAATTAAGACAGATGCCTGTTTAAACGCCCCTGTTTGCAAAGAAAAGGAAAACCAACAGTAAGCATCTTGGCAGAATAAAATGATCGTATACCAAAAAAAATAAACCCAGGGGGAAGAAAATTAAAAAAAAACAACAAATTTTAAACAAAAGAAAACAAAATGATGTGAACTGCCTGACATAATTGTGATCGGTATTTAGTAAAATAAGTGCACTGTTTAGAGACACCTAAATTTGTGAAGTCAATCGAAGGTTCACAACCCACCGCACACACACACACAAACACACACCCAACACACACACACCACCCCCCATCACAAACCATACAACACATAAGCCACACCACACACACACAGAGGAAAAAGAACACACACACACACACGGACACACAGGAAACACACACACACACACACACACCAACACACAAAATACCATAAACAGAACTTGCAATCTATTAAAAGCAAAAAGTATGCCATAATGATTAATTGTCAACAGCTCCGAGAACCTGAAGATTAACAAAGGCAAAAAATTAGAGGAAACTAAAAACCATATCACAAACACACCATTGTTTACCTTTATATATTTGGCTTATGTGACCAACAAATATGAACTGTGTTAATGCTAGAAATTGCCGATCTTTTTATATATTTTTATTATTTTTAATTATATTTTTTTTTAGCTGATAAATTTGCAGTCTCGAATACAAACATTAAAATAATGAAATTTAACTGTTGTTTTGACCTTCAGACTCTCTCTCTCTCTCATCAATCCTATCTTTCCTATCCCCCACCAAGAAGGAAAAAAGAAGAAAAGGAGTTTCTCAAATCTTTCCTCCCTACTCTCTACATCAGGGAGATCTCCTTCAATCCGTCAATAAGCGGGAATATCCGCTCGGTCAAGAAATGTCAAAGAATGAATCTCGGAGGGTCATACTCATCAAGGTCGGGTACCCATCTCCGGTCTCTCATAGTGACACTCTCTCATCCCCATAAAGGTAAACGGATGCTTACATTATCATATCTACGACTTTTTGGTAAAAAAAATTCAGTTAATTAACAATAGCAGGGTATAGCACTAGATTGTATTTCAGACATTGTATGGCATTGTGCGGACATATATTAGCACTGTCTCAAAATAACTACGCTCCAATTTAGAGTCAAAGAGTAAAACTAAGAGTATTACGGTTCATTTCCGACGCTATAGTAAGTAAGAGCTAGGAGGCCCTATGCTCTCGAGGGTGCTGTGTGCAGCCTCGAGTGTGGTGTTGTGCGCGCGACGAGTGAAGCGCCCGTCAGTGTTTAATACACTGATAAATATCTTATAAATAATGATAGTAACACACAGATGTTTCTGTGTAAATTGCAAATACATCGTCCTGTCCTGATCACTATTTAAATATATCAAATGTAAGTGAGTACTAGCACCAACAAAAATATCTGATATTATATAAAAGCGCGCCCCCTTAGTCAAAAAAAACACAGCACACAGCCAAAAAAAAAAACAAAATAGACTGCATTTCGGAACCGTAGCTCATGGAAAATTATGCTCTTTTATGGCAGTTATGGACATACGATAAATGGCTTTTAAAAAAAAAGGTATTTTTCATTTGCGATTCAATTTTCGTTAATACTCACGCCAACCATAATCATGAAGGAAAAAGTTTATGTTTAAGCACATCCTTTCCACCACCCCCCCCCTTCCACCCCATAACCTCTGCCTCCCTCCCATGTCCTATGAACCCTCCCATAGTCTCTATCCCCCAATAACTTCTGCCTCCCCACCCCTCCATACCTCCAACCCCCCCCCCCTCCCTACCCATAAAATGGGAAACATATCAGATGTCAACAATATCTCATGTGAAGTTAATTTAGGTGATTTATTGAGCAATGTGGAGCCAAATGATTCTGTGTTGAATTCCTCTGTTTTTAGCCCTCGCTGCTTGATTATTGAATCTAATTGTTTTAACTTTTGTTTCTCGGTGGGATTATTTTTAATCTAGAATTCAATTTTTGTTTTCGTTGACGGAAGATTTTTTTTTTGTGTGTGAAAATCAGATGAGAATTTTGGTGATAGAAAGTTTGTGGGATTTCACATTACAAGTTTTAGATTAATTTTTCAATGCAGGTGTTTTAAACAGGATTTTTTTTTGTTTAGTTTTCTCATTATTTGCATGTTGGTAAATGTTGTACTGAGCGTGTGTGTGTGCAGCCTACATGTGATTGCATTGAGAAAGTGGATTATTGCAACGGATGCATGCAATGCAATTGCAAAATATTGTCGTAATTGTAAAACTACGGCTGCGATTACCATCATCCTCTATTCCGTTGTTGTTGTTATAGATTCAGCTACTCGGAGCAAGTCCCAAGTAGCACGGGCTATGGTGATCCCGTAACTTACCTGGCACAGGAGCGGGGCAAGTAGCACGGGCTATGGTGAGCCCGTACTTTATTTCGTGTGCCACAATATTGGATTTGGGTTTAGTGTTGACCCTCAGACCCATTAACAACCTCCAGAGGGGTAATTAAGGTCATTACTAGTGCATATACTGACCAAGCAGCAAGTATACTGGAGTCCTGAACATATTGTCAGGACTTAAAGGACGCTTTTCAAGCGTACGAACCCACCCCACCCCTCCCCCTTTCGATACATACCCAGAAAAGTCACACTAACGGGATTTAGATCAATGAGAAAATACGTGATATCCATCAATGAGAAAATACGTGATATACACCATTGAGAAAGTACGTGATATACATCAATGAGAAAATACGTGATATACATCAATGAGAAAATACGTGATAATCATCAGTGAGAAAATACGTGATATACATCAATGAGAAATACGTGATATACATCAATGAGAAAATACGTGATATACATCAATGAGAAAATACGTGATATCCATCAATGAGAAAATACGTGATATACATCATTGAGAAGTACGTGATGTACATCAATGAGAAATACGTGATATACATCATTGAGAAAGTACGTGATGTACATCAATGAGAAAAATACGTAATATACATCAGTGAGAAAATACGTGATATACATCAATGAAAAAATACGTGATATCCATCAATGAGAAAATACGTGATATATATCAATGAGAAAATACGTGATATACATCAATGAGAAAATACGTGATATACATCAATGAGAAAATACTTGATATACAACAATGAGAAAATACGTGATATCCATCAATGAGAAAAATACGTGATATACATCAATGAGAAAATACGTGATATACATCAGTGAGAAAATACGTGATATCTATCAATGAGAAAATACGTGATATCCATCATTGAGAAAATACGTGATATACATCAATGAGAAAATACGTGATATCCATCATTGAGAAAATACGTGATATACATCAATGAGATAATACGTGATATACATCAATGAGAAAATGCGTGATTACATCTGAGAAAAATACGTGATATACATCAATGAAAAAATACGTGATATGCATATACACCGATTTTTCGTTAGTCAAAAAAAAGGAACCCAAAAAAGGCGGGACCCAGGAGTTGAAACTCGCTCTTTCGTCAACATAGATAGGTAAGTACACAAAGCATACACACATATAAACACAAGCTAATGTGTATAAGGAGTAAATACATAAATGCCCCCCAAAAAAACAAAAAGTTTAAATCTGGAAAAGTTAGAACGCGCATATAGACCATTCTAAAAATTATGCAAATAGCTCAGAAAAATGTATCTGGAAAATAAATTTTATCTCATTACTGATCCTCCCAGTCCTGCCTCTGTCTCTCTCTCGGTGTGGCTGGCTGGCTGGCTGGCTGGCTGGCTGGCTGGCTGAGTGGCTGGCTGGCTGGCTGGCTGGCTGGCTGGCTGGCTGACTGCCTCAACTCCTCAGCCTCTCCACATGTCTCGTGCTTCCACACCAGCCATAAGTCACGCACTGGAACCCTTCACCACAAGGCCTCGTCTCTCATTATAGAGGATTATATGTTTTTTTACCTGTGTTTACCGTTAGTTGATGAGATGCCAGAGAGCCCCCGTTTTCTATGAATTTTGTTCAGTGTATATAGTCTCGCCGCGGAGAATTCAATATCGTTACGTTGTCTGTTTCGGGAATTTTTATCGCCACGCGAGATTTAGGTGAGTACACACACACACACACACACACACACACACACACACACACACACACACACACACACACACACACACACACACAATGATAAACTATTCAACACGGGTGGGACGCGAACAAGGGGACACAGGTGGAAACTGAGTACCCACATGAGCCACAGAGACGTTAGAAGGAACTTTTTCAGTGTCAGAGTAGTTAACGGATGGAATGCATTAGGCAGTGATGTGGTGGAGGCTGACTCCATACACAGTTTCAAATGTAGATATGACAGCACCCAGTAGGCTCAGGAATCTGTATACCAGTTGATTGACGGTTGAGAGGCGGGACCAAAGAGCCGAAGCTCAACCCCCGTAAGCACAAATAGGTGTGCACAAATAGGTGAGTACACACACATACACACACCCCACTCGGGGGCCTGGTAGCCTGGTGGATAGCGCGCAGGACTCGTAATTCTGTGGCGCGGGTTCGATTCCCGCACCAGGCACAAATAGGCAAAGTTTCTTTCACCCTGAATGCCCCTGTTACCTAGCAGTAAATAGGTACCTGGGAGATAGTCAGCTGTCACGGGCTGCTTCCTGGTGTGTGTGTGTGTGTGTGTGTGGTGTGGAAAGAAAAAGTAGTAAACAGTTGATTGACAGTTGAGAGGCGGGTCGAAAGAGCAAAGCTCAACCCCCGCAAACACAACTAGGTGAATACAACTAGGTGAGTACACACACACAGACACTACACCACACTACACTACACCGCACCACACCACACTACACCGCACCACACCACACTACACCACACCACACCATCTCTCCCGAAGTCTCATTTGCCAACTTACTCAAATTACCTGATACCATTCAGTAACTTCCTCAATTTCAACTCCCTTTCAATCATTATCCTACTCCTTCTTCCCACTTACAGTGACAGTGACGGCTGCCACTTACAGTGACAGTGACGGCTGCCACTTACAGTGACAGTGACGGCTGCCACTTACAGTGACAGTGACGGCTGCCACTTACAGTAACAGTGACGACAGCCACTTACAGCGACAGTGACAGCTGCCACTTACACTGACAGTAACGACTCCCTATCGGAACAAATCATATGTAACCAACTGTCTAACTCGTCAATCCCTCTCACAATCGTGCACGTTGTGATCATGTCTCCTAAGGCACTTCTATATCCCCTCTCTATTATTCTGACGGTGTGTACTCTCCAACAATCATTGAACTGTCAATTCCCTTGAGCTGAAGCCTCTTTCATTGTCTCTACTGAACAAGATAGAATTCTAGATGAAATCTATTATCAATTACTTCTTCATATATTTCCTTATTCAATGTCGACTCCCTACTTTCGGGGGAGTCCAAGCTGCTGGGTTAGTAGGTAGAGCGTCGACCTTGATTCTTGCAGTGTCGGGGTTCGATCCCCAGCGCTCTGTTTACTTACAATCACCTCACAGGCTTCTTTTGAGAAGTCTCACAAGACGGTGGCTTATTGAGGTTTCTCGTCTCGTGTTGTTCTGAGTCAGTCTTAGTTGACTTCTAATTTTGGAGTCCATGTTAGTTTACTGTTTATTGTATTCTTTGTATTCTCCTCTTTCGTTTTAAGTCGATTTTTCTATACTTTCTTGCGTGTGGTTTTAATTTATGTGTGTGAGTGTGTGTGTATACTCACCTATTTGTGCTTGCGGGGGTTGAGCTCTGGTTCTTTGGTTCCATCTCTCAACCGTCAATCAACTGGTGTACAGATTCCTGAGCCTACTGGGCTCTATCATATCTACACTTGAAACTGTGTATGGAGTCAGCCTCCACCACATCACTGCCTAATGCATTCTACTTGTTAACTACTCTGACACTGAAAAGTTCTTTCTAACGTCCCTGTGGCTCATGTGTGTGTGTGTGTGTGTGTGTGTGTGTGTGTGTGTGTGTGTGTGTGTGTGTGTGCGTGTGTGTGTGTGTGTGTCTAATACTATAAATGGTTCACCTTTAAAATAGTGAACATATTACTTCCTTCTCCCCATTTAATTATAAACAGAAATATTTAAATTTTACACAGTTATTTCTCATTGCATTTTTCTCATTCTTTTAATTGTCCTCTGTTATCTATCCTTTGTGACTACACTTATCACATGTTCTCCTATCCCCTTTCCTTCCGTCCCCCCCCTTCACTTCCCCTCATTCATCACAGTCCTCTCTTTCCCTCCCCCCTCCCACCCGCCCCCTAATTTATCTACCTCTTCTCTCTTCACTCCTTATCAGTCTTCCTTTGACTGGAGATACTCATGTGCTCACAGTATCTATCCATTCTCTTCTTTATCTCCCGATTTATGGACACCTTGCTTCGTCCCTCAAGTCGATAGACATCACCGCTTCTCGTCTGCTCGTGGTTGACCTAATATTTTGTAATTTCAACAATATATATATATATATATATATATATATATATATATATATATAATATATATAAATATATAAAGAGAGAGATCTACACTTTCATATACTTTCCTCTCGCTAACAACTAGCTAGCCCCTTCTTGCTCTCTCTCTCTCTCTCTCTCTCTCTCCCTTTCTTAACAAGATTAAAAGTGCATAATTAGAGGTTTTGAACGGGATTACGGGGATGCTCCTCGGTCTAATAGCCTAATTAGTCCAAGGAGTTTAAAATTCAATTTCCCGTCTTTTCTCCTTGCGCTCTGAGCTGCCCACAAGGGTCGTATTTTCCCCTGCTGTTGCAAGGGTTCTTCGTTGGTGCTTAGAAGGGGTTAATATTTCCTTGGCCTCGGGTAATGTATGTAATGATGTTGGTATGTCTGGAGCAATCACGTTTGTAGGATTATGGGTTTTGTGCTCCAATTGGTTTGGCTTTTGAGTGTGTGTGTGTGTGTGTGTGTGTGTGTGTGTGTGTGTGTGTGTGTTGTGTGTGTGTGTGTGTGCTCGCTTAATATTGACTGGAGAGTCGAGCGTCTGCTCTCTGGCCCGTCTTTTTTCAGCAAATACAATATATGTGCTTGATCTACTCTTATCTGACCAATGCATTTACTAACACCTCTTAGATAGTGAAAAGTTTCCTTATATCCATATGGATGTCTTGGCCATTTGGTCATTTTTCCAGACATCACTTATGAAATGCTTTTTTAACTTATGGTTATTCTGATTCAAACTTTAATATTTCACTCCACGACGTCCATCTGACTCCAACATAGCCGGCTATGTTGGCGTCAGACGGACGGCGTATGGCGTATCTTAGAGTCAGGAAAGCCACAGAGTCTATCTATAGAGCTTATTGCAGAAAACTCTACGACCCAACACTCTCAGATGTACTCTCTGTCAGCAGCTACCATGTGATTGACCCATTCTGAAACGTCTGACCTCTGACCCCTTGTGACATCAGAGGTCAAGGAATTCCGTAATTGGTTAAGGCTTGCGTTGTTTAAGACGCCATAAACTCTGGTGACGTCGTAGGTCTAGGAGCTCATGTTATTGTTAAGTTTTAATAGGGCTATAAGATCATTAACTGTAAGGCGCTAATAGCTAAATAAACTATGCACTACGGGCTCACCATAGCCCGTGCTACTTGGAACTTCTTGTTACAGGTAGCGAATCTTTAACAACAACAGAGCAACTATGCCATAATTCCCATTAATATAATGGAAATTCCCATTGTTGCCCCATAGTAACAATAGAGGCTTACCGAAAAAAAAAGAATTCACGTTTCCTGAAGAGATTTCGCATATTATTATACAGCTCAAACTACCATATAGTGATTACCGTGCAATAGCGGATATTACTGTGCCAGAGGTCATGGTTCACCGTAGTAGTGCTTGTGTTAGTGGCAGTTATGTTTGTAGGTTGATATATCTCAACTATTCCTATGATTGATTTTACTGTTGCTATCATAACTTTTAATATTATTATAGTATTGTTTTAATTATTAATATATTTGACAAGTTATTTTATATTATAAATCTTCTTTTATTTTTCTTCTTTTCCTTATTATTATTTAGATAAAGCTCAGCTGATGACAATTTCTAAATCAGACTTTAAACGATGTCAAATGAGCCTAAACAATAAGGCTCACAACTCTACAAGTCCAGCACTGGAAACACGACTTTACAGCATCAAAATACATCTCTTCCCCCCCTCCCCCTCTCTCGTAAACGCCTGAGAGATACAGCTTAGATTTAGTACAACAACAACACAAAAAGATCCGAGATTTAAAC
>WNGS01158745.1:13056337-13065399 GCA_020271785.1 Procambarus virginalis | reverse complement strand
ACGAACAACAAGAACCAACGCCAATTACTTCGGAACGAGAACACGCTAACATCTTGAAAGATGTATAGAGGATACATGCCACTTATATACAGGATACATGCCAAGAGCAACCAAGTTAATGATCTTAGAACTTCACAATACATCAAACCCGACAACAGCCAAGAAAATAATAAGGGTGGAAAATAGGGGACATTCAAATAGGAGATGCCAGTCATTTACCATTACAACACTTTTTTTTTATCTTTATTTAAGAAATACAATATAAATTAAATTATATAAAAGTTTTACAAGACATTATACATTGCAATTCGTAGTGAACAAGTTTCCAATAGTACAGAATATGATCTTTAAAAACCCCTGAATGTTATACTTATTTTCCGTTAAACGATTTGGTTCAATTTTGCATAGAATATTCCTCGGTTCCTTTATCCATTCTCAAGACATTACACGACCTGTTAATGGTACAGGAGGGACCGAAACGTATTGCTTTCTTTTCATGTTTCTGTGGTCTAACGTTCAGCCCTCGTTATTGTGACTTTCTCATAAATACTATATCCCACCCACTGCTGCTATACCAGCCACTGCTGCTATACCAGCCACTGCTGCTATACCAGCCACTGCTGCTTACCCAGCCACTGCTGCTATACCAGCCACTGCTGCTATACCACCCACTGCTGCATACCACCCACTGCTGCTATACCACCCACTGCTACTATACCACCCACTGCTGCTATACCACCCACTGCTGCTATACCACCCACTGCTGCTATAACCAGCCACTGCTGCTATACCACCCACTGCTACTATACCAGCCACTGCTGCTATACCAGCCACTGCTGCTATACCAGCCACTGGCTGCTATACCACCACTGCGCTATACCAGCAGGCTTCTCGCATATCACAGCGTCGATAAGAACAAGGCAAATTGTTGCCCGCGGGACCATAGTGAGATAAATGTAGTGTGATAATGAGGGCGAGACCCGCGACAGACGTGATAATGAGGGTGATAAGAGGAGGAAAGTGATGGGGCGCCGCTGGATGAGGAGATAGATATGAGGGGAGGCTGTAAAGAGGGGAAGAGAAAGTGATGAGAGGGAGAGGGGGAGGGAGGGAAGGGGGAAGAAGGAAGAGAGAGCAAAGGGAATGAAGAGAGAAGAGACAGTGTGCATCTCACCGTCAATATATAGTGATAATAGGCAAATTCGAATAATATTAGGCAAATGGGGTGGGTTGGGGGGGGAAGATCTTCGACAAGCCGCCGGCTTCCTGTCCCCGTCGAGGCCACTATAGTGTTAGTGGCTCTCGGGTAACTCAGGTAAATTGCCTAATGAGACACATGTATGGCAATAGGAACTCTGGAATTACTATTTGTGAAAAAATACCATTGTTATTTTTATTATTTATTATTTGACCCCCTTCCTCATTTCCAGCTCCCCATCCTATCTTCACGGACCAGTTCTTAGTCTGTCTCTTATCCCTTCCCTAGACTATTGTTGGACTTCTGGTATTAAACCTCTCAGACTGATCGAACGTTCCATCATGGAACCTGTCACACTCACTGGGCGATCTAAATCCAACCTGTCACGCTGATTGGACGTTTCACCAACGAATGTTATTTGCACGACAAAAAATTTCCCTCCCCCCCTCCCCTCCTCCCCCTTCACCAGAGTGCCAAACAAACTTCTGCCTGAATATATCCGGCACAGTGCCGGCTGCGTCGCCATTTTACCGCCCTTGTTGCTGTATTCATTAAAAAAAAGTTTTACTGCCAAACTAAAAAAAAAGAACAAGATAAAACAAACACTAAACATAAAATAGCATTTACAAAATAAAATTGCTGGCTGCCCCAGACATAATTTCAAATGGCAGAGAAAAGCTAAAAAAAAAATTACATACCTGTATGGCTTTTGTTTTTGGTATAATCTGATATTGAAAGGTGTTAAATCTCGGATCTTTTTGTGTTGTTGTTGTACTAAATCTACAGCTGTATCTCTCAGGCGTCTTTACGAGAGAGGGGGAGGGGGGGAAGAGATGTATTTTGATGCTGTAAAGTCGTGTTTCCAGTGCTGGACTTGTAGAGTTGTGAGCCTTATTGTTTAGGCTCATTTGACATCGTTTAAAGTCTGATTTAGAAATTTGTCATCAGCTGAGCTTTATCTAAATAATAATAAGGAAAAGAAGAAAAATAAAAGAAGATTTATAATATAAAATAACTTTGTCAAATATATTAATAATTAAAACAATACTATAATAATATTAAAAGTTATGATAGCAACAGTAAAATCAATCATAGGAATAGTTGAGATATATCAACCTACAAACATAACTGCCACTAACACAAGCACTACTACGGTGAACCATGACCTCTGGCACAGTAATATCCGCTATTGCACGGTAATCACTATATGGTAGTTTGAGCTGTATAAATAATATGCGAAATCTCTTCAGGAAACGTGAATTCTTTTTTTTTCGGTAAGCCTCTATTGTTACTATGGGGCAACAATGGGAATTTCCATTATATTAATGGGAATTATGGCATAGTTGCTCTGTTGTTGTTGTTAAAGATTCGCTACCTGTAACAAGAAGTTCCAAGTAGCACGGGCTATGGTGAGCCCGTAGTGCATAGTTTATTTAGCTATTAGCGCCCTTACAGTTAATGATCTTATAGCCCTATTAAAACTTAACCAATAACATGAGCTCCTAGACCTACGACGTCACCAGAGTTTATGGCGTCTTAAACAACGCAAGCCTTAACCAATTACGGAATTCCTTGACCTCTGATGTCACAAGGGGTCAGAGGTCAGACGTTTCAGAATGGGTCAATCACATGGTAGCTGCTGACAAGAGAGTACATCTGAGAGTGTTGGGTCGTAGAGTTTTCTGCAATAAGCTCTATAGATAGACTCTGTGGCTTTCCTGACTCTAAGATACGCCATACGCCGTCCGTCTGACGCCAACATAGCCGGCTATGTTGGAGTCAGATGGACGTCGTGGAGTGAAATATTAAAGTTTGAATCAGAATAACCATAAGTTAAAAAAGCATTTCATAAGGTGATGTCTGGAAAAATGACCAAATGGCCAAGACATCCATATGGATATAAGGAAACTTTTCACTATCCTAAGAGGTGTTAGTAAATGCATTGGTCAGATAAGAGTAGATCAAGCACATATATTGTATTTGCTGAAAAAAGACGGGGCCAGAGAGCAGACGCTCGACTCTCCAGTCAATATTAAGCGAGCACACACACACACACACACACACACACACACACACACACACACACACACACACACACACACACACACTCAAAAGCCAAACCAATTGGAGCACAAAACCCATAATCCTACAAACGTGATTGCTCCAGACATACCAACATCATTACATACATTACCCCGAGGCCAAGGAAATATTAACCCCCTTCTAAGCACCAACGAAGAACCCTTGCAACAGCAGGGGAAAATACGACCCTTGTGGGCAGCTCAGAGCGCAAGGAGAAAAGACGGGAAATTGAATTTTAAACTCCTTGGACTAATTAGGCTATTAGACCGAGGAGCATCCCCGTAATCCCGTTCAAAACCTCTAATTATGCACTTTTAATCTTGTTAAGAAAGGGAGAGAGAGAGAGAGAGAGAGAGAGAGCAAGAAGGGGCTAGCTAGTTGTTAGCGAGAGGAAAGTATATGAAAGTGTAGATCTCTCTCTTTATATATTTATATATATATATATATATATATATATATATATATATATATATATATATATATATATTGTTGAAATTACAAAATATTAGGTCACCACGAGCAGACGAGAAGCGGTGATGTCTATCGACTTGAGGGACGAAGCAAGGTGTCCATAAATCGGGAGATAAAGAAGAGAATGGATAGATACTGTGAGCACATGAGTATCTCCAGTCAAAGGAAGACTGATAAGGAGTGAAGAGAGAAGAGGTAGATAAATTAGGGGGCGGGTGGGAGGGGGGAGGGAAAGAGAGGACTGTGATGAATGAGGGGAAGTGAAGGGGGGGGACGGAAGAAAGGGGATAGGAGAACATGTGATAAGTGTAGTCACAAAGGATAGATAACAGAGGACAATTTAAAAGAATGAGAAAAATGCAATGAGAAATAACTGTGTAAAATTTAAATATTTCTGTTTATAATTAAATGGTGGAGAAGGAAGTAATATGTTCACTATTTTAAAGGTGAACCATTTATAGTATTAGACACACACACACACACACACGCACACACACACACACACACACACACACACACACACACACACACACACACACACACACACATGAGCCACAGGGACGTTAGAAAGAACTTTTCAGTGTCAGAGTAGTTAACAAGTAGAATGCATTAGGCAGTGATGTGGTGGAGGCTGACTCCATACACAGTTTCAAGTGTAGATATGATAGAGCCCAGTAGGCTCAGGAATCTGTACACCAGTTGATTGACGGTTGAGAGATGGAACCAAAGAACCAGAGCTCAACCCCCGCAAGCACAAATAGGTGAGTATACACACACACTCACACACATAAATTAAAACCACACGCAAGAAAGTATAGAAAAATCGACTTAAAACGAAAGAGGAGAATACAAAGAATACAATAAACAGTAAACTAACATGGACTCCAAAATTAGAAGTCAACTAAGACTGACTCAGAACAACACGAGACGAGAAACCTCAATAAGCCACCGTCTTGTGAGACTTCTCAAAAGAAGCCTGTGAGGTGATTGTAAGTAAACAGAGCGCTGGGGATCGAACCCCGACACTGCAAGAATCAAGGTCGACGCTCTACCTACTAACCCAGCAGCTTGGACTCCCCCGAAAGTAGGGAGTCGACATTGAATAGGAAATATATGAAGAAGTAATTGATAATAGATTTCATCTAGAATTCTATCTTGTTCAGTAGAGACAATGAAAGAGGCTTCAGCTCAAGGGAATTGACAGTTCAATGATTGTTGGAGAGTACACACCGTCAGAATAATAGAGAGGGGATATAGAAGTGCCTTAGGAGACATGATCACAACGTGCACGATTGTGAGAGGGATTGACGAGTTAGACAGTTGGTTACATATGATTTGTTCCGATAGGGAGTCGTTACTGTCAGTGTAAGTGGCAGCTGTCACTGTCGCTGTAAGTGGCTGTCGTCACTGTTACTGTAAGTGGCAGCCGTCACTGTCACTGTAAGTGGCAGCCGTCACTGTCACTGTAAGTGGCAGCCGTCACTGTCACTGTAAGTGGCAGCCGTCACTGTCACTGTAAGTGGGAAGAAGGAGTAGGATAATGATTGAAAGGGAGTTGAAATTGAGGAAGTTACTGAATGGTATCAGGTAATTTGAGTAAGTTGGCAAATGAGACTTCGGGAGAGATGGTGTGGTGTGGTGTAGTGTGGTGTGGTGCGGTGTAGTGTGGTGTGGTGCGGTGTAGTGTAGTGTGGTGTAGTGTCTGTGTGTGTGTACTCACCTAGTTGTATTCACCTAGTTGTGTTTGCGGGGGTTGAGCTTTGCTCTTTCGACCCGCCTCTCAACTGTCAATCAACTGTTTACTACTTTTTCTTTCCACACCACACACACACACACACACACACCAGGAAGCAGCCCGTGACAGCTGACTATCTCCCAGGTACCTATTTACTGCTAGGTAACAGGGGCATTCAGGGTGAAAGAAACTTTGCCTATTTGTGCCTGGTGCGGGAATCGAACCCGCGCCACAGAATTACGAGTCCTGCGCGCTATCCACCAGGCTACCAGGCCCCCGAGTGGGGTGTGTGTATGTGTGTGTACTCACCTATTTGTGCACACCTATTTGTGCTTACGGGGGTTGAGCTTCGGCTCTTTGGTCCCGCCTCTCAACCGTCAATCAACTGGTATACAGATTCCTGAGCCTACTGGGTGCTGTCATATCTACATTTGAAACTGTGTATGGAGTCAGCCTCCACCACATCACTGCCTAATGCATTCCATCCGTTAACTACTCTGACACTGAAAAAGTTCCTTCTAACGTCTCTGTGGCTCATGTGGGTACTCAGTTTCCA
Organism: Procambarus virginalis; assembly: GCA_020271785.1. Classification (NCBI taxonomy): domain Eukaryota; kingdom Metazoa; phylum Arthropoda; class Malacostraca; order Decapoda; family Cambaridae; genus Procambarus; species Procambarus virginalis. Next base: position 13,059,357 of record WNGS01158745.1, on the reverse strand, counting down.
CCTGTGTCCCCTTGTTCGCGTCCCACCCGTGTTGAATAGTTTATCATTGTGTGTGTGTGTGTGTGTGTGTGTGTGTGTGTGTGTGTGTGTGTGTGTGTGTGTGTGTGTGTGTGTGTGTGTGTACTCACCTAAATCTCGCGTGGCGATAAAAATTCCCGAAACAGACAACGTAACGATATTGAATTCTCCGCGGCGAGACTATATACACTGAACAAAATCCATAGAAAACGGGGGCTCTCTGGCATCTCATCAACTAACGGTAAACACAGGTAAAAAAACATATAATCCTCTATAATGAGAGACGAGGCCTTGTGGTGAAGGGTTCCAGTGCGTGACTTATGGCTGGTGTGGAAGCACGAGACATGTGGAGAGGCTGAGGAGTTGAGGCAGTCAGCCAGCCAGCCAGCCAGCCAGCCAGCCAGCCAGCCAGCCAGCCAGCCAGCCAGCCACTCAACCAGCCAGCCAGCCAGCCAGCCAGCCAGCCAGCCAGCCAGCCAGCCAGCCAGCCACACCGAGAGAGAGACAGAGGCAGGACTGGGAGGATCAGTAATGAGATAAAATTTATTTTCCAGATACATTTTTCTGAGCTATTTGCATAATTTTTAGAATGGTCTATATGCGCGTTCTAACTTTTCCAGATTTAAACTTTTTGTTTTTTTGGGGGGCATTTATGTTTACTCCTTATACACATTAGCTTGTGTTTATATGTGTGTATGCTTTGTGTACTTACCTATCTATGTTGACGAAAGAGCGAGTTTCAACTCCTGGGTCCCGTCTTTTTTGGGTTCCTTTTTTTTGACTAACGAAAAATCGGTGTATATGCATATCACGTATTTTTGCATTGATGTATATCACGTATTTTTCTCAGATGTAATCACGCATTTTCTCATTGATGTATATCACGTATTATCTCATTGATGTATATCACGTATTTTCTCAATGATGGATATCACGTATTTTCTCATTGATGTATATCACGTATTTTCTCAATGATGGATATCACGTATTTTCTCATTGATGGATATCACGTATTTTCTCACTGATGTATATCACGTATTTTTCTCATTGATGTATATCACGTATTTTTCTCATTGATGGATATCACGTATTTTCTCATTGTTGTATATCACGTATTTTCTCATTGATGTATATCACGTATTTTCTCATTGATGTATATCACGTATTTTCTCATTGATGTATATCACGTATTTTCTCATTGATGTATATCACGTATTTTCTCATTGATGGATATCACGTATTTTCTCATTGATGTATATCACGTATTTTCTCATTGATGTATATCACGTATTTTCTCATTGATGTATATCACGTATTTTCTCATTGATGTATATCACGTATTTTCTCATTGATGTATATCACGTATTTTCTCATTGATGTATATCACGTATTTTCTCATTGATGTATATCACGTATTTTCTCATTGATGTATATCACGTATTTTCTCATTGATGTATATCACGTATTTTCTCATTGATGTACATCACGTACTTTCTCAATGATGTATATCACGTATTTTCTCATTGATGGATATCACGTATTTTCTCATTGATGGATATCACGAATTTTCTCATTGATGGATATCACGTATTTTCTCATTGATGTATATCACGTATTTTCTCATTGATGTATATCACGTATTTTCTCATTGATGTATATCACGTATTTTCTCATTGATGTATATCACGTATTTTCTCATTGATGTATATCACGTATTTTATCATTGATGTATATCACGTATTTTCTCATTGATGTATATCACGTATTTTCTCATTGATGTATATCACGTATTTTCTCATTGATGTATATCACGTATTTTCTCATTGATCTAAATTCCGTTAGTGTGATTTTTCTGGGTGTGTATCGATGGGGGGAGGGGGCGGGTCCGTACGCTTGAAAAGCGTCCTTTAAGTCCTGACAATATGTTCAGGACTCCAGTATACTTGCTGCTTGGTCAGTATATGCGCTAGTAATGACCTTAATTACCCCCTCTGGAGGTTGTTAATGGGTCTGAGGGTCAACACTAAACCCAAATCCAATATTGTGGCACACGAAATAAAGTACGGGCTCACCATAGCCCGTGCTACTTGCCCGCTCCTGTGCCAGGTAAGTTACGGGATCACCATAGCCCGTGCTACTTGGGACTTGCTCCGGGTAGCTGAATCTATAACAACAACAACGGAATGGAGGATGATGGTAATCGCAGCCGTAGTTTTACAATTACGACAATATTTTGCAATTGCATTGCATGCATCCGTTGCAATAATCCACTTTCTCAATGCAATCACATGTAGGCTGCACACACACACGATTAGTTCAACATTTACCAACATGCAAATAATGAGAAAACTAAACAAAAAAAATCCTGTTTAAAACACCTGCATTGAAAAATTAATCTAAAACTTTGTAATGTGAAATCCCACAAACTTTCTATCACCAAAATTCTCATCTGATTTTCACAAAAAAAAAATCTTCCGTCAACGAAAACAAAAATTGAATTCTAGATTAAAAATAATCCCACCGAGAAACAAAAGTTAAAACAATTAGATTCAATAATCAAGCAGCGAGGGCTAAAAACAGAGGAATTCAACACAGAATAATTTGGCTCCACATTGCTCAATAAATCACCTAAATTAACTTCACATGAGATATTTGTTGACATCTGATATGTTTCCCATTTTATGGGTAGGGAGGGGGGGGGGGGGGGTTGGGGGTTATGGAGGGGTGGGGGAGGCAGAAGTTATTGGGGGATAGAGACTATGGAAGGGTTCATAGGACATGGGAGGGAGGCAGAGGTTATGGGGGTGGAAGGGGGGGCGGTGGTGGTGGAAAGGATGTGCTTAAACCATAAACTTTTTCCTTCATGATTTATGGTTGGCGTGAGTATTAACGAAAATTGAATCGCAAATGAAAAATACCTTTTTTTTTAAAAGCCATTTATCGTATGTCCATAAAGAGATAATTTTTCCATTGAAGCTCCGTGTTGTTCCGAAATGCAAGTC
>WNGS01158745.1:13034451-13052837 GCA_020271785.1 Procambarus virginalis | reverse complement strand
ATCTATTCGAGGACCAGTTGATTGATTAATGGTTCTGCAGCTCATTTGGAGGACAAACAGACTGGGAAGGAGAATTAATCCACAGTTGATGCAAAGAGATGTATGAGATCATTGTTGGGAGGATCAGTCTACTAGACGCAGTGAACGGAGGTAAGTGTATATTCTCATTTTATTGATTTAAGTGTCAAAGCTATGTTTGGTGATGACTATGTTACCTATGGCCAGTGATATTGATGAAGCAGAAAACGGTAGGTAGCCCAGTGAGGTACATTTTGATGTACAGTTTGTCCTATGGACTCAAGATAACCTCAAGATAACTCAAGATAACCTCAAGATAACCTCAAGATAACCTCAAGATAGTCATGGAAAAATAACAACAATTATTGAAGCAGTGATCTGTGACATGGACTCTGTACTGTATCTTGAGCAGTGTTTGTGCATTGATAATAGGTATGTGTGTGTGTGTGCGTGTGCTTGTGTGTGTATGTGGTGTGTATGTGTGTGTGTGTGTCTGTGTGTGTGTGTGTGTGTATGTGTGTGTGTGGTGTGTGTGTGTGTGTGTGTGTGTGTGGTGTGTGTGTGTGTGTGTCTTGATGGATAGCGATTATAACAAGATCGTTATATTGATAACGAGTTCTGCATTGATGACGTATTTATATGTATATGCCATAATATCCTACGCTTTTGCTTGACTGGGTTTGAAGAGACTGTGAGCAAGCAACGTGGTGCAAATTAGGGACCCGTCCAAGGCACCAGACCAATTTAATCTTTATAGTTTATTTTGTTTGTAATAAATGTCTGTTAAGGCAACTTTGTTCTTGTTCCTGTGAGGGGTTCTAATTGAGAGGTAAATGACCTTGACCTGTAACTGAACGAGAGAGAGAGAAATAAGGGGAACTTGAGTAAAGGTCACTCAAGGTAAGTGTAAGGGAGAGAAGGGTAAGTTGAGGGTATGAGAGAAGGTATGAGGGGATTGAACACGAGTTAGTAGGTGGTTACTGATCCTGAGTTCCCATCTACCTTGAGGTGCTTCTGGGGCTTAGCGTCCCCGCGGCCCGGTCGTCGACCAGGCCGTCGATCTAGGCGACACTAAGCTACTACTACCACACAATTTCTTACTACATAATTTCATGAGATTCTGGGTAGTTCCTCAGTGAGTGGCTTGACATAGAGTAGTGTCAGAGGAAGTACCTGCTCCAGAGTTTATTTTTTTAATACGAGTTCGTCGTTCAACTCACCCTGTAATAGGTGTAATGAGTTGTGTAATTATGCTTAATGTAGCTAAAAGAGGAGTTACTATTTTAAGCAAAAATCATTTTGTATTTTCCCGCATTCTAATTAAATAACAACATTTATAATGAGATTATTTAACTAAGATATTTAACTGATTTAATTGAACTCCCGCTGATGCTCGTACCTGCGCGGTATTGCAACTTTTATTGCATTTACCTGTTGCTATTCAAACAGAAAAGAAATGGAAAAAATTTATTAAAATCTGAAAGTGAGTTTCGAAACTGAAGTGAGAATCCAAAAGCGCGTTCGTCTTAAATTTTAATGTTTGAAAATTTTCCGAGGCTTATTTTGCCTTTCAAATCTATGCCAAGTTTGAAAGTTTGTGTTAAATACGACAGCGGCCAAATTAAACGGGTGTTGCGGGGGGGATTCATTGATTATTGGCTAAACTTTTTGAGTATTTTCGTAATGCTCAAATTTTTTTAAATAACTTGTTTACAGTTAAGGACGCAAACTTAGGTTAAGTATGCAGGCGATGAGTCACAATGTTGTGGCTGAAGTATGTTGGCCAATCCACACACTAGAAAATGAAGGGACGACGACGTTTCGGTCCGTCCTGGACCATTCTCAAGTCGATTGTGAAACCGTAAGGGGATCTTATAACCGATAAGGGTAACTTATTTATTGTCAAGTCGACCTAAGCAGGTCACAATCAACTTGAGAATGGGCCAGGATGGACCGAAACGTCGTCGTCCCTTCATTTTCTAGTGTGTGTCTGGTCAACATAGGTTAAGTATTCCTCTCTGATCGCAAATACTTGCACTAGCGTACACAAGTGCGTCACACTAGCGTACACAAGTGCGTCACACTAGCGTACACAAGTGCGTCACACTAGCGTACACAAGTGCGTCACACTAGCGTACACAAGTGCGTCACACTAGCGTACACAAGTGCGTCACACTAGCGTACACAAGTGCGTCACACTAGCGTACACAAGTGCATCACACGAGCGTACACAAGTGCGTCACACTAGCGTACACAAGTGCGTCACACGAGCGTACACAAGTGCGTCACACGAGCGTACGCAAGTGCGTCACACGGTGGAACCCACTCACAAAGGGTGGGTGCACGTCCAAAGTAGCTACAGTGGGTACTGGCCCACACTGGTACTGACTCCTGTTACCAGGCTGTGAGTACTTTCCCTTCTTATATCTCACGAGGAATGTCTCAAATCTGCTTGTTTGGTGTTCTGGAACGCGCCAATTGCTTGACAACCTTGTTCCTTGCTGCTGGGTGAACTAAAGACGAACAGTTGAGGATTGGTTCCCAGTCAATCTCCCCCAGCGTTAGGAAGAGGCCAGTGTTTTTTTTTTTAAGTGTGTGTGTGTGTGTGTGTGTGTGTGTGTGTGTGTGTGTGTGTGTGTGTGTGTGTGTGTGTGTGTGTGTGTGTATGTGTGTATACTCACCTATTTGTGCTTGCAGGATCGAGCATTGACTCTTGGATCCCGCCTAGTGTGTGGTGTATCGTGTTTACCAGGTTATCTACTGACCATTCGTACCCTTGTCTAAGCAGGTACGTATTTACTGCCAGGTTAACAGAGCCATCAGGTGAATGCAAACATAGCACAAGCGCTTTCGTCCTGCCCCAGGGACTGAACCGGCGAACCTCGGTGGAGGCCCGATGACTTAGCCTACTACGCCACAGGACTCTCTGCCCCTACCTTTCCCTCCCTCTCTCTCCCCTTTCTCCCTCCCTCTCTCCCTTCCTCTCTCCCTACCTCTCTCATTCCTTCCCTCCCCTAAATAAACCCTCCCTCCCTCGCCCCCAACAACCCCCCCCCCTCAACTACACCTCCCCCTGGCCTAACTACCCCTCCCCCCTGGCCTAACTACCCCTCCCCCCTGGCCTAACTACCCCTCCCCCCTGGCCTAACTACCCCTCCCCCCTGGCCTAACTACCCCTCCCCCCTGCCTAACTACCCCTCCCCCTGGCCTAACTACCCCTCCCCCTGGCCTAACTACCCCTCCCCCCTGGCCTAACTACCCCTCCCCCCTGGCCTAACTACCCTCCCCCCCTGGCCTAACTACCCTCCCCCCTGGCCTAACTACCCCTCCCCCCTGGCCTAACTACCCCTCCCCCCCTGGCCTAACTACCCCTCCCCCCGGCTAACTACCCCTCCCCGCTGCGTAAACTTGAAATCGGCGTAAAAGAGGGGAGTGAAAAACAGGAACAAATGAGGAANCACACACACCTCGAGTGGGCTCCCACGAGGACTCTAAAGTTTCTCCATTAAACTTCTCAATTCCAAGGGCTTTTATTTGTCATCATAAAAAAATAGGCTCGGCTCAGTTTGCAAAGGACGTTAGAGGTGTGAGTATGTATGGTGTGTGTGTGTGTGTGTACTATCTATTGTACTCACCTATTTGTGCTTGCAGGATCGAGCATGACTCTGGATCCCGCCTTTCCAGCCATCGGTTGTTTACAGCAATGACTCCTGTCCCATTTCTATCATACCAGTCTTAAAAGTATGAATAGTATTTGCTTCCACAACCTGTCCCCAAGTGCATTCCATTTTTCCACTACTCTCACGCTAAAAGAAAAACTTCCTACATCTCTGTGACTCATCTGAGTTTCCAGTTTCCACCCATGTCCCCTCGTTCTGTTATTATTACGTGTGAACATTCATCTATTTCTACTTTGTCAATTCCCCTGAGTATTTTATAGTCCCAATCATATCTCCTCTCTCCCTTCTTTTCTCTAGTGTCGTAAGGTTCAGGTCCTTCAGACGCTCTTCATATCCCATCCCTCGTAACTCTGGGACAAGCCTCGTCGCAAACCTCTGACCTTCTCCAGTTTCTTATGTGTTTCTTCAGGTGGGGGCTCCATGATGGCGCGGCATACTCTAAGACGGGTCTCACGTAGGCAGTGTAAAGCGCCCTAAAGCCTCCTCATTTAGGTTTCTGAATGAAGTTCTAATTTTCGCAGTGTAGAGTACGCTGCTGTCGTTATCCTATTTATATGTGCCTCAGGAGTTAGATTAGGTGTCACATCCACTCCCAGATCCTTTCTCGAATCGTAAGTAGGCTGTTCCCATTCTGTGTACTGTCCCTTTGGTCTCCTATCACCTGATCCCATTTCCATAACTTTACATTTACTGGTGTTAAACTCCAGTAGCATTTCCCTGACCATCTCTGCAACCTGTTTAAGTCCTCTTGGAGGATCCTACAATCCTCCAGCCCATGGTAACCACAATATAGTGGTTAGCAATTTGTAAAACTTTTACTATTACAGGATTTGCTTTTGTCCTAACTATATCCACATGGGTATAGCGAACGCAAAATACCAAATACCAGAACGAAAATCATATGGATCTTCAGCTTCGCTGGGCGTGAGCAATTATTGCCTCAATTATTTCCCCAATTATCGAGTTATTGCCCTTAATGTTCGTACGGGAAGACCATAATTGCAGTTTTTTCCCCGGGTGTGAGAATTATTTTGGAGACGCGCGAGAAGTATTTCTGTCTGATGTCTTTGATGGTGGCTGAGTCAGTCTCTTTTATATTTTATGTGGTCCTTTTATGGAGCGTCTAGATACGCTGTTTTCTGTTCCTTTTCCTTCCTTTTATGGAGCGTTAACACATACTGTTTCCTGTTCCTTCTCCTTCCTTTTATGGAGCTTCTAGATACGCTGTTTTCTGTTCCTTCTCCTTCCTTTTATGGAGCGTTAACACATACTGTTTTCTGTTCCTTCTCCTTCCTTTTATGGAGCTTCTAGATACGCTGTTTTCGTTCCTTCTCCTTTGTTATGGAGCTTCTAGATACGCTGTTTTCGTTCCTCTCCTTCCTTTATGGAGCTTCTAGATACGCTTTCTTTTCTGTTCCTTCTCATTACTTTTATGGAGCTTCTAGATACGCTGTTTCTGTTCCTTTTCCTTCCTTTAGAGCGTTAACACATACTGTTTCTGTTCATTCTCCTTACTTTTATGGAGCTTCTAGATTTAATTATTTTTTATAATTTTGCCCTGGATGGCGAGTTTATTAGGCAGAGATATGAGTGACATGGACAACCGCCATAGCAGCATGCACAACACTCCCAATTGGAAGAAAACCCCGCTGGGTTCATCCTGTAACTTGTACCCAGACACAGCTGGGACTTGCTTAACTGTCTCAAGTGAACAGCTCCTCAAGCAAGAAGATTGATAACTGTCAACCCTTAAATCTACGTTATCTTGCGGGTACAAAATGGGGGAATCTTTTAATAACAGTATCTAGATTTAACAAATAGTGTTTTTCTAACTCAAATAATGTGGGGTTTATTATTCTACATATATTCCTAATGTCTCTCAGGTGTTCACAATCTCTCAGGTAGTGATCATGACATGTCCATCACTCACCGCAGATTCTGCAACTCCGCTGCTCAACTGTTGTTTTCTTCCTAAATCTCCATGGGGATTGTATCCAAGACGGATTCTTGCTATTGCTGGTTCTCTCCCGCGGCCATAGTGATTGGGATTGGCAGCTGCAACCACAGTGTGCCAGCGTACAGATTCACGGATTTGTGCTTCTATCCTCCTTTCTTCAGTTACCTTGTCACGGTGATGTTTCCTGATGATGCCTCTAACTTGTACAAGAGTCTTGGGTATGAAGTATTCAATATGGTCTCCTTCAGCGCCTTCAGCAGCCAGCAACACATCTGCGCGTTCATTTCCACATATTCCAACATGGGAGGGGATCCACAGGAATTTGATCACCCTTCCATGAATGATCAGTACTCTCACAGCTCCCTTGATTTCAACGACTATACTGTTCTCTTCTGTTCCTTCTCCTTTCTTTTATGGACCGTCTAGATATATTTTCTATTCCCTCTTCCTTTTATTGAGCATATAGATATACTATTTTCTGTTTCCTCATCCTTTTCATTTCAATTTTATACTAATTCGATTCCTTTTTATTATCAAGGAACTTTTTAGATCATTAATATACAAAGTTAAAGCTGAAACTAGCATGAAATAGGGATTAGAGAGGAGAGGGAGAAAGATAAGGGAGGAACATAATTAAAAGACATATATTATAGGCAAGACGGAGACGGAAAAGGAATAGAAAGTGAGAAGAAAGATGATGTGATGAGAGGAAGTCATATATATGGGATGGGTTACTTGTTCCAGACATGTTCATTGGCCTAAGTCACTCCAATCATTAAGTTTTGGTACACAAACGCCCGCAATTGCGTAACCGGGAATAGATAGCTGAAGGGGATTTATTTAATCTCAATTGACAGCCTTTGTCATTCATAAGAACATATGTTTAAGACCTGTCAAATGGGGCAGTTCCTTTTGTGACTGTAAATATATAACAGTCCAGGCTGGCCATCTTATCTTGAGGTTATCTTGAGATGATTTCGGGGCTTAGCGCCCCCGCGACCCGGTCCTCGACCAGGCCTCCTTTTTGTTACACATCCCCAGGAAGCAGCCCGTAACAGCTGTTTAACTCCCAGGTACCTATTTACTACTATGTAACAGGGGTATCAGGGTGAAAGAAACTTTTTTGCCTATTTGTCTCCGCCTCCACCGGAGATCGAACCCGGAACCTCAGGACTACGAATCCGAAGCGCTGTCCACTCAGCTGGCAGGCCCCATAGGACTTCTAGCGCTACAAGCGAGACATTTTGGGCATTTGGGGTGTTAACAATAGTCCTCTTGATCAGCTACATCAGACAAGGAGACTACCAAGAACCGAAGCTCAACCCTCCCAGCAAGCACAATTAGGTGAGTTCAAACTCTGGACGACTGTACAGGGATATCATGAACAAACAACAGAGGAATATACAGGTGTAGGCCTTAAGAAATCATTGTTTTTTTGTTCTGCTATTGACAATGCCATTGATTTGCAATGCGCTTCCGTCATAGTTATTGAGCACTCAACCACAAGTGATTAAAGTCCAATTGCAATGACAAATTACAATTATAACCGACAATAAAACTCCGAGATTTGGAGACGAGAATCTGTGATTGTGGGGGGGCGAAAGCGCGTGATTAGGAAGCGAAGGTAATTGATTGGGAAGAGATGGGCCAAGATTGGCGAGCGAGAGTCCGACAATGGGGGAACAGTAGCCTGCGATTGGGAAGCCAGAGACCAAGATTGGGAAGCAAGGGGCCGAGAGTGGGAGGGGAACAATAATCCAGGACTGGTAAGCGAGGGTCTGGTAAGATTGGGAAACAAGGGAGTAAGATTGGGAAGCGAAAATAACCCTTTAGGGGAAGATTGATTTCCAGCGAATGGAGGAAATCCCCCCGTAACTATTGAGCGCCTGTCATATTAGATGAGACTGAAACGCAAATGAGGCCACAAATCAGGCCTGTGATTGGCTAATAAGCTTCCTGTGACTGGCTATAAAGTCTTAGGATACGATTCGCCAAACCTGATATTATGTGCATGTGTTTCCTGCATAGCTTTTTTCACGTTGATCAGAATAATCATTAATCAAGAATTAATGATCATTAATCATCAAGAATATATAAGTGGGAATATCAAGAATGTCAAGAATATATATTATCAAGAATATCAAAAATATATATTATTAAGAATCAAAGAATATATTCATCAATCAAGAATTGATGAATCATCAATCAAGAATTGATGAATCATCAATCAAGAATTGAGGAATCATCATCAAGGGTATATAAAGTGGGCACAAACGCTATAGACGCGTTCGTGTATTTTCAGTAAATTTTATCTATATTCAACGAGAGTATCGTTATACGATAGGAAAGACCCTAATTTCCATTATTGCAGTGAAATTGTTTGTTTCTTATTTAAACAAGGACGCGAAGGTGTTGCTGTGAGTACAGGTGGGTACAGATGAGTACAGGTGACTCAGACGAGGGACTCGAACCCTGAATGACAAAGGGAACTCTCAGCAATAAGACCTTATTTACCCTGGCCAGACTTAACACGCAGGCTGAACATACATGAAGTCTACTCAAAGGCTTCACAGAGTCAGAGCAAACCTTACATGTTCGTGACCAGTGTTAGGGAAGCGCCGCTCCGTGATCCCGTCCTCTACAACCCGTCCTCGCAAATTCGTATAGTCAATATTGACTTAATTAAATACGTGCATAGGTGACATACTAAACATACTTGTTTACCTTGAAAAGCTTCATAGAAAACACCGACCTTACCTAACCTTGTTAGTATGTTAAGATAAGCATCTTATAGCTTCGTAATTACAATTGTTACTTAACCTATTATAGGTATAGGTTAAGTAATACATGTAATTACGAAGCAATAAGATGCTTATCTTAACAACTAACAAGGATAGGTAAGGTCGGTGTTTTCTATGAAGCTTTTCAAGTAAACTATTATGTTAGTATATCACCTATGCACGTATTTAATAAGTTAATATTGACTATACAATTTGCGAGGAGGGTTGCCTCCTAAGGCTTTCCAACATCTAGAAACTCTCGTACTAAAGTGCCCCTTTCCCCCCCCCCCCCTAACCTTCCAGAGGGCGCAATACAGAAAACGGGACAGTATGTCAATTTTTGTCAGCCGTTGCCATTTTCTAGTACGACGACTTTTTTGGCCTCCCTTAGCTAGACTATACGTCAAAATGCGTCGTTCTATAGGAAGACATGTTGGATTATAACACGTAAATCAAATTACCGACGTCGCTTGCTACCGAATCGTTTAGCGACGTCAGTTCCGTCGTCCAGCGAGACGTACCAGGCAATAACCTAAAGATTTCCCGTGTTCAAAGAACGTCGTAAAACCAAGCAGCTTCCGGCAGGGAGTTCGAACCAATCATCGAGACCGGGTGAATATATTAGTGAAATATATATTATTACAGTTGTGCACTTTAGGCAGGGTGTAATGGTCAGGTTATCTTGAGGTTATCTTGAGGTTATCTTGAGATGATTTCGGGGATTTTTAGTGTCCCCGCGGCCCGGTCCTCGACCAGGCCTCCACCCCCCAGGAAGCAGCCCGTGACAGCTGACTGACACCCAGGTACCTATTTTACTACTAGGTGACAAGGGCATAGAATGAAAGAAACTCTGCCCATTGTTTCTCGCCGGCGCCTGGGATCGAACCCAGGACCACAGGCTCACAAGTCTAGCGTGCTGTCCGCTCGGTCGACCGGCTCCCCCCAGTCCTTCAGAATGGATTAAAGTCTCGTTGCCAGCTGTAGTTATGTTGCAACGTGTTCAATTGAACAATTTGCATCAGTACGGAGGAGCAAGATCTGAGCCGGTGGGATCTATCACCTGAACAGGGGAAATAAAAAATAATTACGTGCACACACACGCAAAAAAAGCACGCACGCGTACTCCAACACGCAACGACTCCTCCGGGGACAACGCTCGGGAGGTCGTAGTCCTAAGGGCCTGGGTTCGATTCCCGGTCGAAGCAGATACAAATGGGCAGAGTTTCTTTCACCCTGGTGACTCTGTTCATCAAGCAGTAAATAGGTACCTGGGAGTTAGATAGCTGCTACGGGCTGCTCCCTGGGAATGTATGTGGTAGAGAGAAATGTATGTAATGGACATAATAGAGTAAAAAAAAGATTGCCAAGAAAGTCGGGGTCCAAGAGCTAATAGGTCGATTCTGCAGGCACAAATAGCAAACAGTAAAGTAAACACACACACACACACACACACACACACACACACAAGTACACACACACACACACACACACACACACACACACACACACACACAGGTGGAAACTGAGTGCCCAAATGAGCCACAGAGATATTAGAAAGAACTTTTTTAGTGTCAGAGTGGTTGACAAATGGAATGCATTAGGAAGTAATGTGGTGGAGGCTGACTCCATACACAGTTTCAAGTGTAGATATGATAGAGCCCAATAGGCTCAGGAATCTGTACACCTGTTGATTGACGGTTGAGAGGGGGACCAAAGAGCCAGAGTTCAACCCCCGCAAACACAACTAGGTGAGTACAACTAGGTAAGTACGCACACACACACACAGACGGGATCCAAGAGCCAATGCTCGATCCTGCAAGCACAAATAGGTGAGTGCACAGCAGTATATGCCAGATTGGCTAACATAAGAACGGCATTTAGACACTTGTGTAAGGAATCATTTAGAATTTTGTATACCACCTAAGTCAAGACCAATCCTAGAGTATGCAGCCCCAGCATGGAGTCCATATCTAGTCAAGCATAAGACTAAACTGGAAAAGTTCAAAGGTTTGCCACCAGACTAGTACCCGGGCTGAGAGGTATGAATTGCGAGGAACGACCGAAGGGTCAAAACCACACGTTTCTGGAAGAGAGAAGTGATTGGGGAAACGGGATCAGCGCTTGGTGACTTTTCTGATTGAGACTTGGTGACTTTTCTTATCGAGACTTGGTGACTCTTTCTGATCAAGACTTGTGACTTTTCTGATCAAGGCTTGTTGACTTGAAACCCCTGAAGTTAAAAGGATCGACAGGTTTCGTTTTCGCAGTCAGTATTCATATTGAGAATCAGGATCAAGCCAGTACATGCTCACGTGCTCTACGTGAGCTGTCAGGAAGAGAGAAGAGACTAGAGAAACATGATCACCATATACAAAATACACATAGGAGAGTCTTCAGAGTAGACTGAGTATTTATCATGGATGATAAACCAAAGAGAGAACACCGGTGGAAAATAAATACCCGAATGATCCCCCCCCACAAGGCTTTTAAAGATATTGCTTATCAGTAAGAAAATAATACACTGATCAAATGCACGACAAAATAGGATAGTGTAGGCATATCTCCTCCACAGCAGGACCCAGAACTGAAGCCGAACCCTCCCCGCAAGCACAGCTAGGTACACATGGATCTGGTCAAGACGGTTTTGACTTATCTGTCCTTGAAACTTTAATAATATATTACGAGCTTCAGTTTAATCTCTTCCTCGGGAGAAATTATGCCTATTTCAGCTAAGAGGCCCTCCTGAGATTGTTTAAATTCCTTTACTTTGATTTGTTTGGGAAGGAGGGGGGGGGGGTTTCTGCTAGGGAAATGTCCCTGTTTTGTTTATAGGCGAAGAAGCCTTTTTAGGAGAAGTTTGGAACCCTTAATCTGATGGTCGTATCTCCTGCGTCTACCTCAAGGTTGTAACTACTCTATCTACCCAAGCTTGTGTCTCCTCCATCTACCACAAGCTTGTATCTACTCCATCTACCGCAAGCTTGTATCTACTCCATCTACCCAAGCTTGTATCTCCTCCATCTACCCAAGCTTGTATCCACTCCATCTACCCCAAGCTTGTATCTACTCCATCTACCCCAAGCTTGTATCTCCTCCATCTACCCCAAGCTTGTATCTACTCCATCTACCCCAAGCTTGTATGGCTTGTACATCACATTGATATATATTTATAATTAACTTATACTGCAAATTTTAAAATGATAAATAAAGTGTTCAACACAATTCGAAATTATTCAACTATGCTTCGTGAAGTAATATTTTTGCCTGAACTCGTCTTACATTTCTGTTAGAATCAAAGATCTGGGTAGATCTGGGTAGATCTTGGTACATCTGGGTAGATCTCACGAGATCTGGGTAGATCTCGTGAATGCAGTATAAATTCAGGCAAAAAAAATGAGCAAAACTTCAAAGATTTTTTTTTAACTCTGGAAATGATCTTTAAATTCAAAATCAAGAGTAGGGTCCATCAACACACTGACGTATGCTGCCATGTAGGCTAAGTTTGGCGTCGTAAACTATTGCCTATTTGCCTATTTCATTCATCTAGCATTCACGAAAAGTTTCAACTCACAATGCCGTCAAAGGTCTCAGTTCCTTTCATTCATAAGCCTTAGGGATGGTTGCTGAATGGAAACGTTACCTAGTCGTAAATAGATACCTGGGAGTTAGTCAGCTGTCACGGCCTGCTTCCTGGGGATGGAGGCCTGGTCGAGGACCGGGCCGCGGGGACACTAAGCCCCGAAATTATCTCAAGATAACCTCAAGATATACCCATTGTTTTTGTAGAACTAGCTGCCGGCTTCCAGTCCCCAAAGTATATAAATGAGATATACTCCGACACCATCAATCCTGAGTCTACGATTGCTCCAAGTCGTGAAGCTTTTCGACATTCGTGAATTGATTTCGTTGTTAGTAATCATTTTTGTATTTACATATATAAATAAATATATATATATTATTGTCTTCTGTATAGTGAGGTATAGGCTTGGTTTGGCTGTAGGAGTTTTTGTTGATTCTGTTTGCAATTATTCCATTTTCAACCCTCAGGTTATGCTCGTTAAAACTGGGAACCAAAAAAAAAAGGCGCTGTTGAAAAAATCTCTATTAGTTAATCCAAATATTAATTTCCCAAATATAAGTATTTTATTTTTGGGAATAGTTAGGCCGGAGTTAGATTCGGTTTGGTGTCTTGATTCTGTTAAAAGGTGGGAAAGAATTGTTGTGTGTGTGTGTGTATATAATGTGTTGGGTGTTGTGTATAGTGTATTAACTGTTGTATATACAATGTTGGGTGAGGTGTATTGGTTGGTGGATGCTCTGAATAAGATATCGGGTGCTATAACAGGGTGTTGACCAGACCACACACTAGAAGGTGAAGGGACGACGACGTTTCGGTCCGTCCTGGACCATTCTCAAGTCGATTGTCCCTTCGTCGTCGTCCCTTCACCTTCTAGTGTGTGGTCTGGTCAACATACTTTAGCCACGTTATTGTGACTCATCGCCTGCATATAACAGGGTATTTGTGATGTTATTTAGAATATTAGACACTGTGTGCATGGGTATTGATGGTGTGATTTACTGTGTACGGTGAGTTGTGTAGCCATTATACAACACTCGCACCAGTAGGCTCTCTGTTTGACAGTGCCACGACAGTTCACCTACACTATTCCCTCGTTTCATCATCAATCTCTCCGCCTGTGTGACTTTTTCTTGTCACTCAGCGCTTAGTCTCTTCCTGCAGGCACTCCCCCTTAACCCCCCCTCCCCTCACCTCCCTCCTCTAGGCACAGTGCCAGGGCACTCGCTGGAAAACAGTGCCGCTAGCTTACCCAGTGGAAAATGGCGGTAATTGAGTCTTAACGCAGCCAAGACAGCTTCAGTTTGGCCTTTAATTTAGAATCTCCCCCAAATCTGCATATCAAACCGCCCGAGAGAATTGTTCCATTTTCAAAGGTTGGAATAAGCAATCAAAATTCTGCGAGCCTTTTCTTCCGCTGTTGCCTTGTGGGGGCACGGTGGCGGGGGCCGCCTGGCCAGCTGGGTTGGGAGGCTGTTGTGATGTCTGTCTACCGGATGGAATAAGATGCATCTGGCTGGCAGACGTTTGCTTTTGTCTGTCTGTCTGACACACAGACACACACACACACACACACACACACACACACACACACACACACACACACACACACACACACACACACACACACACACACACACACACACACACACACTCACACACACACACACACTCACTTCTCTATTCTTTCCTCCCATATTTCTGGCGCTTTTCCAATGCGTTCGCATTACACCGAGGATGCAAATCCCCCGTCAAGTCGAGTCGGGACGGCCCTCTATATCCCCGTCACCAAAGGCTCGCATTTCTATTCTATGAATGTACAGGAGTGTTCGACTACTCACCCCGGGCGATTTATGGCCATCCGGAGATATTTACTGTCAGGGGCGTAAAGGATGGCGTCGAATGCGCCTAGGAATTGGATATAGAGCATGTGGAGGATAGGAGGATGGACTGTTGGAGGGAACTGGACAGATAAATAGAGGGACGAACAGGACTGAAGTGGAATAGAGGGAGGAACAGGACTGAAGCGGAACATGCTATAGTTGCTACGAGGATATCTCCATATGTGTAGATATACATATATACCTTTGTCATTAAGACTTGAAAACGTGTTAATATTTTTGTGTACTTATTATCTGGATAAATGCAAAATATTTGTGATGAGTATTTTTATGAATAAATTCATTGTTACATAAAGTATGTGGAATCCTTTCACTGGGGATTCAACACTTTTCACCGCTCTACTTCTGAACCTACAGGGCATAACTACAGCCTTCCTGTAACGGTATTCAGAAAGAAAGCTTTATGAACACCTTCATAGGACACCTGATCAACTGGGTTGTGATTTATACGCCAGACTGCGAGAAGCGGGGTCTACCAGCCTGACTGATCAGACCAGCAGCCGGGAGGCCCTGCGCGCAGGAACCAGCGCAAGGAAGATAATCTACCTTGTCTACCAGCACAAGGTAGACAGTCTACCTTGTCAAGTAACACAAGGTAAACAGTTTACCTTGTCAACTAGCACAAGATAGACTGTCTTCACTCTCCTTCTTGCTTGACAAGCTGGCAGCTGAAGGCGCCTCTCGTGGGACGACTGAGAGAGTTATTTATCAGATAGGAGAAAAAGCTTTAAGTGGTTCTTAGCATTTAAATTGAGATATTATGAAATCTTCCTCCCTCCTGTATATCGTTATAGTGCGTCAGCGTTCTCGTTAGATCTTGCGAGAAAATTGTTGATCTTGGCCACATGTTTCGAATAGTTTCGTAAAGTGGAAGCTTCACTCAGAATATTCTTCTAAGTGTGTATACATACCTTGAGAGTATACTCTTGTCTTGGACTATGTTGAGGATTAAAGTATACTTGCTGGTATACGCTCATGTAGTGTGTGGCCTTAACAGCCTTAACAGAGGTTAACAGCCTTAAATGAAACAGCTAATCACTTGTTTGTGTCGTTGGGTTTAAGGGGGGGAGGGGATGAGGGTTGGAGAGCGAAGCTAGCCTAGACATTCACCGTTTGTCAGTGATCCAAACAGGACGTAAATTAAAACAGAACTGGAGAATTGGTGGTGTTAAGGAAAACTGTGTTTGTTAAGTGTTCGTGATTGAAGCATTATATCTTGGCTAGCGTTTAGCAAGGGCGTTTCTTTTGCTTTTTCGAAAAAAAACGGAAGTTATGGGTTTTTTTTAAGGTAAACTGTTTGAAATGTGCGGAAATTTTTTTTCCGATAATAATTATTTTGTGATATGAAAATGGTACTTAAGACTTGCCATTGAGTTTTTCTTTTTGTGTGTGTTTTTGTGTTAAAATGAAAAACACTGATTTTGTTGCATATTGAAATTGCAAAAGTGATAATCCAACGGCAATAGCAAGCCGATAAGGCAGTTTAGCAAGCAGATTGTGAAAATTGTTGGTGCGTTTAATGGGATTGTTTGTGAACCATTAGTGTGGGAAGGGTAGAAGAATTTTGTTGTTGTTTTGAAAAAAATATATTGCAAAGTGTTTAGTGCAAAAAGAAAAAATTAACCGTTTTGTATACACTTTGGGACAAAAAAGTATATAAGAGGTAACTTTTGGGGTACAAAAATAAATAAAAAGATACAAAAAAGTAAATAAAAGGTAATGTTATTCAAGAATAACATTACATTGAATAATATAAAGAATTCTAAGCGTGTGGTGAATAAAGTTCAACTTTTATCCTTCAACCCCTTCGCGGTCAAAGCCAGGAGATGGAATTATCAGGGGGGAAAAGTGCCAAGCCATTGCGACTATATAGCACTGGGAAGGGGGTCAGGATCAGGATCTGGGATGGAACGGGGGGAGGGAAGGAATAGTGCTTAACCACTTAGACGGTCGGGGATTGAACGCCGATCTGCATGAAGCGAGACCGTCGCTCTACCGTCCAGCCCAAGTGGTTGGGGCAGAGCCAGGAGAATGAAATGGTGTAATGGAGAATTTTGTTTTAAATTATCGTTCATGGAAGGAGAGATTATCTAACGGTAAACTCGCAGGTTAGAGCATGATGGCTGTAAGAAACTGTCATCTATTCGAGGACCAGTTGATTGATTAATGGTTCTACAGCTCATTTGGAGGACAAACAGACTGAGAAGGAGAATTAATCCACAGTTGATGCAAAGAGATGTATGAGATCATTGTGGGAGGATCAGTCTACTAGACGCAGTGAACGGAGGTAAGTGTTTATTCTCATTTGATTGATTTAAGTGTCAAAGCTTTGGTGATGACTATGTTACCTATGGCCAGTGATATTGATGAAGCAGAAAACGGTAGGTAGCCCAGTGAGGTACATTTTGATGTACAGTTTGTCCCTATGGACTCAAGATAACCTCAAGATAACCTCAATAACCTCAAGATAACCTCAAGATAGTCATGGAAAATAACAACAATTATTGAAGCAGTGATCTGTGACATGGACTCTGTACTGTAATTCTTGAGCAGTTGTTTGTGCATTGATTAATAGTATGTGTGGTGTGTGTGTGTGTGTGTGGTGTGTGTGTATGTGTGTGTGTGTGTGTTGTGTGTGTGTGGTGTGTGTGTGTGTGTGTGTCTTGATGGATAGCGATTATAACAAGATCGTTATATTGATAACGAGTTCTGCATTGATACGATATTTATATGTATATGCCATAATATCCTACGCTATTGCTTGACTGGGTTTTGAAGAGACTGTGACCAAGCAACGTGGTGCAAATTAGGGACCCCGTCCAAGCACCATTTAATCTTTATAGTTTATTTGTTTGTAATAAATGTCTGTTAAGGCAACTTGTTCTTGTTCCTGTGAGGGGTTCTAATTGAGAGGTAAATGACCTTGACCTGTAGACTGAACGAGAGAGAGAAAATAAGGGGAACTTGAGTAATGGTCACTCAAGGTAAGTGTAAGGGAGAGAAGGGTAAGTGAGGGTATGAGAGAAGGTATGAGGGGATTGAACACGAGTTAGTAGGTGGTTACTGATCTCTGAGTTCCCATCTACCTTGAGGTGCTTCCGGGGCTTAGCGTCCCCGCGGCCCGGTCGTCGACCAGGCCGTCGATCTAGGCGACACTAAACTACTACTACTACCACACAATTTCATACTACATAATTTCATGAGATCCTGGGTAGTTCCTCAGTGAGTGGCTTGACATAGAGTAGTGTCAGAGGAAGTACCTGCTCCAAGAGTTTATTTTTTTAATACGAGTTCGTCGTTCAACTCACCCTGTAATAGGTGTAATGAGTTGTGTAATTATGCTTAATGTAGCTAAAAGAGGAGTTACTATTTTTAAGCAAAAATCTTTTTGTATTTTCCCGCATTCTAAATAAATAACAACATTTATAATGAGATTATTTAACTAAGATATTTATCTGATTTAATTGAACTCCCGCTAATGCTCGTACCTGCGCGGTATTGCAACTTTTATTGCATTTACCTGTTGCTATTCAAACAGAAAAGAAATGGAAAAAATTTATTAAAATCTGAAAGTGAGTTTCGAAACTGAAGTGAGAATCCAAAAGCGCGTTCGTCTTAAATTTTAATGTTTGAAAATTTTCCGAGGCTTATTTTGCCTTTCAAATCTATGCCAAGTTTGAAAGTTTGTGTTAAATACGACAGCGGCCAAATTAAACGGGTGTTGCGGGGGGATTCATTGATTATTGGCTAAACTTTTTTCAGTATTTTCGTAATGCTCAAATTTTTTTTTAAATAACTTGTTTACAGTTAAGGACGCAAACTTAGGTTAAGTATGCAGGCGATGAGTCACAATGTTGTGGCTGAAGTATGTTGACCAATCCACACACTAGAAAATGAAGGGACGACGACGTTTCGGTCCGTCCTGGACCATTCTCAAGTCGATTGTGAAACCGTAAGGGGATCTTATAACCGATAAGGGTAACTTATTTATTGTCAAGTCGACCTAAGCAGGTCACAATCGACTTGAGAATGGGCCAGGACGGACCGAAACGTCGTCGTCCCTTCATTTTCTAGTGTGTGGTCTGGTCAACTTAGGTTAAGTATTCCTCTCTGATCGCAAATACTTGCACTAGCGTACACAAGTGCGTCACACTAGCGTACACAAGTGCGTCACACGAGCGTACACAAGTGCGTCACACTAGCGTACACAAGTGCATCACACTCAGCGTACACAAGTGCGTCACACTAGCGTACACAAGTGCGACTACACAGCGAAGGCGTACCAAGGCTACACGAGGTCAGTGCGTACGAGGTACACGACACGGTACAGGCGCAACGAGCACACTGCGTCACAGTGAACCCATCAGGGTGGGTGCACGCCCAAAGTAGGCTACAGTGGGTACTGGCCACACTGGTACTGATCTCCTGTTAGCAGGCTGTGAGTACTTTCCCTTCTTATATCTCACGAGGGAT
>WNGS01158745.1:13023504-13034351 GCA_020271785.1 Procambarus virginalis | reverse complement strand
CACAAGTTGACGGAGCTCAACACTGACAAGTTGACGGAGCTCAACACTGACAAGTTGACGGAGCTCAACACACACAAGTTGACAGAGCTCAACACTCACAAGTTGACGGAGCTCAACACACACAAGTTGACGGAGCTCAACACACACAAGTTGACGGAGCTCAATACTGACAAGTTGACGGAGCTCAACACACACAAGTTGACGGAGCTCAACACACACAAGTTGACGGAGCTCAACACACACAAGTTGACGGAGCTCAACACACACAAGTTGACGGAGCTCAACACACACACAAGTTGACGGAGCTCAACACTCACTAGTTGACGGAGCTCAACACACAAGTTGACGGAGCTCAACACTCACAAGTTGACAGAGCTCAACACACACAAGTTGACGGAGCTCAACACACACAAGTTGATGGAGCTCAACACACACAAGTTGACGGAGCTCAACACACAAGTTGACGGAGCTCAACACAAAAGTTGACAGAGCTCAACACACAAGTTGACGGAGTTCAACACACAGAAGTTGACGGAGCTCAACACACACAAGTTGACAGAGCTCAACACACATGTTGACGGAGCTCAACACACATGTTGATGGAGCTCAACACACGCATGTTGACGGAGCTCAGCACTCAAGTTGATGGAGCTCAACACACAAGTTGACGGAGCTCAACACACAAGTTGACAGAGCTCAACACTCAAGTTGACGGAGCTCAACACGCACAAGTTGACGGAGCTCAACACACACAAGTTGACGGAGCTCAACACACACAAGTTGACAGAGCTCAACACACAAGTTGACGGAGCTCAACACGCACAAGTTGACGGAGCTCAACACACACAAGTTGACGGAGCTCAACACACAAGTTGACGGAGCTCAACACACAAGTTGACAGAGCTCAACACACAAGTTGACGGAGCTCAACACGCACAAGTTGACGGAGCTCAACACACAAGTTGACGGAGCTCAACACGCACAAGTTGACGGAGCTCAACACACACAAGTTGACGGAGCTCAACACACAAGTTGACGGAGCTCAGCACTCAAGTTGATGGAGCTCAACACGCACAAGTTGACGGAGCTCAACACACAAGTTGACGGAGCTCAACACACAAGTTGATGGAGCTCAACACACAAGTTGACGGAGCTCAACACACACACGTTGACGGAGCTCAACACACACAAGTTGACGGAGCTCAACACTGACAAGTTGATGGAGCTCAACACACACAAGTTGACGGAGCTCAACACTGACAAGTTGACGAAGCTCAACACACACAAGTTGACGGAGCTCAACACTGACAAGTTGACGGAGCTCAACACTGACAAGTTGACGGAGCTCAACACACACAAGTTGACGGAGCTCAACACACACATGTTGACGGAGCTCAACACTGACAAGTTGACGGAACTCAACACACACAAGTTGACGGAGCTCAACACTGACAAGTTGACGGAGCTCAACACTGACAAGTTGACGGAGCTCACACACACAAGTTGACGGAGCTCAACACTGACAAGTTGACGGAGCTCAACACTGACAAGTTGACGGAGCTCAACACTGACAAGTTGACGGAGCTCAACACACACAAGTTGACGGAGCTCAACACTGATAAGTTGACGGAGCTCAACACTGGCAAGTTGACGGAGCTCAAAACACACAAGTTGACAGAGCTCAACACTCACAAGTTGACGGAGCTCAACACACACAAGTTGACGGAGCTCAACACACACAAGTTGACGGAGCTCAATACTGACAAGTTGACGGAGCTCAACACACACAAGTTGACGGAGCTCAACACACACAAGTTGACGGAGCTCAACACACACAAGTTGACGGAGCTCAGCACACACAAGTAGACGGAGCTCAACACACACAAGTTGACGGAGCTCAACACATGCATGTTGACGGAGCTCAACACACAAGTTGACGGAGCTCAACACACACAAGTTGACAGAGCCCAACACTGACAAGTTGACGGAGCTCAACACACACATGTTCACGGAGCTCAACACACAAGTTGACGGAGCTCAACACACACAAGTTGACGGAGCTCAACACACAAGTTGACGGAGCTCAACACACACAACTTGACAGAGCTCAACACACACAAGTTGACGGAGCTCAACACACACAAGTTGACGGAGCTCAACACACACAAGTTGACGGAGCTCAACACACAAGTTGACGGAGCTCAACACACACAAGTTGACGGAGCTCAGCACACACAAGTTGGCGGAGCTCAACACACACAAGTTGACGGAGCTCAACACACACAAGTTGACGGAGCTCAACACTGATAAGTTGACGGAGCTCAACACACACAAGTTGACGGAGTTCAACACACACAAGTTGACGGAGCTCAACACACACAAGTTGACGGAGCTCAACGCACACAAGTTGGCGGAGCTCAACACACACAAGTTGACGGAGCTCAACACACACACAAGTTGACGGAGCTCAACACTGATAAGTTGACGGAGCTCAACACACACAAGTTGACGGAGCTCAGCACACACAAGTTGGCGGAGCTCAACACACACAAGTTGACGGAGCTCAACGCACACAAGTTGACGGAGCTCAACACACAAGTTGACGGAGCTCAACACACAAGTTGACGGAGCTCAACACACACAAGTTGACGGAGCTCAACACACACAAGTTGACAGAGCTCAACACACAAGTTGACGGAGCTCAACACACACTAGTTGACGGAGCTCAACACTGATAAGTTGACGGAGCTCAACACACACAAGTTGACGGAGCTCAACACACAAGTTGACAGAGCTCAACACACAAGTTGACGGAGCTCAACACGCACAAGTTGACGGAGCTCAACACACACAAGTTGACGGAGCTCAACACGCACAAGTTGACGGAGCTCAACACACACAAGTTGACGGAGCTCAACACACAAGTTGACGGAGCTCAGCACTCAAGTTGATGGAGCTCAACACGCACAAGTTGACGGAGCTCAACACACAAGTTGACGGAGCTCAACACACAAGTTGATGGAGCTCAACACACAAGTTGACGGAGCTCAACACACACACGTTGACGGAGCTCAACACACACAAGTTGACGGAGCTCAACACTGACAAGTTGATGGAGCTCAACACACACAAGTTGACGGAGCTCAACACTGACAAGTTGACGAAGCTCAACACACACAAGTTGACGGAGCTCAACACTGACAAGTTGACGGAGCTCAACACTGACAAGTTGACGGAGCTCAACACACACAAGTTGACGGAGCTCAACACACACATGTTGACGGAGCTCAACACTGACAAGTTGACGGAGCTCAACACACACAAGTTGACGGAGCTCAACACTGACAAGTTGACGGAGCTCAACACTGACAAGTTGACGGAGCTCACACACACAAGTTGACGGAGCTCAACACACACAAGTTGACGGAGCTCAGCACACACAAGTAGACGGAGCTCAACACACACAAGTTGACGGAGCTCAACACATGCAAGTTGACGGAGCTCAACACACAAGTTGACGGAGCTCAACACACACAAGTTGACAGAGCTCAACACTGACAAGTTGACGGAGCTCAACACACACATGTTCACGGAGCTCAACACACAAGTTGACGGAGCTCAACACACACAAGTTGACGGAGCTCAACACACAAGTTGACGGAGCTCAACACACACAACTTGACAGAGCTCAACACACACAAGTTGACGGAGCTCAACACACACAAGTTGACGGAGCTCAACACACACAAGTTGACGGAGCTCAACACACAAGTTGACGGAGCTCAACACACACAAGTTGACGGAGCTCAGCACACACAAGTTGGCGGAGCTCAACACACACAAGTTGACGGAGCTCAACACACACAAGTTGACGGAGCTCAACACTGATAAGTTGACGGAGCTCAACACACACAAGTTGACGGAGTTCAACACACACAAGTTGACGGAGCTCAACACACACAAGTTGACGGAGCTCAACGCACACAAGTTGGCGGAGCTCAACACACACAAGTTGACGGAGCTCAACACACACAAGTTGACGGAGCTCAACACTGATAAGTTGACGGAGCTCAACACACACAAGTTGACGGAGCTCAGCACACACAAGTTGGCGGAGCTCAACACACACAAGTTGACGGAGCTCAACGCACACAAGTTGACGGAGCTCAACACACACAAGTTGACGGAGCTCAACACACAAGTTGACGGAGCTCAACACACACAAGTTGACGGAGCTCAGCACACACAAGTTGGCGGAGCTCAACACACACAAGTTGACGGAGCTCAACACACACAAGTTGACGGAGCTCAACACTGATAAGTTGACGGAGCTCAACACACACAAGTTGACGGAGTTCAACACACACAAGTTGACGGAGCTAAACACACACAAGTTGACGGAGCTCAACGCACACAAGTTGGCGGAGCTCAACACACACAAGTTGACGGAGCTCAACACACACAAGTTGACGGAGCTCAACACTGATAAGTTGACGGAGCTCAACACACACAAGTTGACGGAGCTCAGCACACACAAGTTGACGGAGCTCAACACACACAAGTTGACGGAGCTCAACGCACACAAGTTGACGGAGCTCAACACACACAAGTTGACGGAGCTCAACGCACACAAGTGGACGGAGCCCAACACACAATACACAAAAAAGTGCTCCAGTTACTTTACTCAAAAATTTAAAACAAAACAAAAACAAAACAAATAAAACAGACAAAATAAACAAATAATGATGTGCACGACACATTTTTGACTGATAAACCAAGCAACTAACCAAGTATTAAACCTAATAATAACAACAAGACGAAATCAATTGCAAAAGCAAGCATGTAAACAAAGCACTGCTCTCTAGGATACACTAGAAGCAAAGCAAAGACAACAAACACAGGCGAAGCAAGTGTCAGCATGACACAACCTCCGGTGGAGCAGCACCGGTGAGCAAGGACACAAACAAACACACATATGAGCTCATCATGTCACTACACAGCCATTAAACTCATCTGAGACATGACTTAAATGTTCCTATTGGGGAGTGTTGTACATGCTGCTATGGCGGTGTGTCCACTCACAGGATGAGTGGCGCTGCCCAATACTGTCACTATGGCGGTGTGTCCACTCACAGGATGAGTGGCGCTGCCCAATACTGTCACTATGGCGGTGTGTCCACTCACAGGATGAGTGGCGCTGCCCAATACTGTCACTATGGCGGTGTGTCCACTCACAGGATGAGTGGCGCTGCCCAATACTGTCACTATGGCGGTGTGTCCACTCACAGGATGAGTGGCGCTGCCCAATACTGTCACTATGGCGGTGTGTCCACTCACAGGATGAGTGGCGCTGCCCAATACTGTCACTATGGCGGTGTGTCCACTCACAGGATGAGTGGCGCTGCCCAATACTGTCACTATGGCGGTGTGTCCACTCACAGGATGAGTGGCGCTGCCCAATACTGTCACTATGGCGGTGTGTCCACTCACAGGATGAGTGACGCTGCCCAATACTGTCACTATGGCGGTGTGTCCACTCACAGGATGAGTGGCGCTGCCCAATACTGTCACTATGGCGGTGTGTCCACTCACAGGATGAGTGGCGCTGCCCAATACTGTCACTATGGCGGTGTGTCCACTCACAGGATGAGTGGCGCTGCCCAATACTGTCACTATGGCGGTGTGTCCACTCACAGGATGAGTGGCGCTGCCCAATACTGTCACTATGGCGGTGTGTCCACTCACAGGATGAGTGGCGCTGCCCAATACTGTCACTATGGCGGTGTGTCCACTCACAGGATGAGTGGCGCTGCCCAATACTGTCACTATGGCGGTGTGTCCACTCACAGGATGAGTGGCGCTGCCCAATACTGTCACTATGGCGGTGTGTCCACTCACAGGATGAGTGACGCTGCCCAATACTGTCACTATGGCGGTGTGTCCACTCACAGGATGAGTGGCGCTGCCCAATACTGTCACTATGGCGGTGTGTCCACTCACAGGATGAGTGGCGCTGCCCAATACTGTCACTATGGCGGTGTGTCCACTCACAGGATGAGTGGCGCTGCCCAATACTGTCACTATGGCGGTGTGTCCACTCACAGGATGAGTGGCGCTGCCCAATACTGTCACTATGGCGGTGTGTCCACTCACAGGATGAGTGGCGCTGCCCAATACTGTCACTATGGCGGTGTGTCCACTCACAGGATGAGTGACGCTGCCCAATACTGTCACTATGGCGGTGTGTCCACTCACAGGATGAGTGGCGCTGCCCAATACTGTCACTATGGCGGTGTGTCCACTCACAGGATGAGTGACGCTGCCCAATACTGTCACTATGGCGGTGTGTCCACTCACAAGATGAGTGGCGCTGCCCAATACTGTCACTATGGCGGTGTGTCCACTCACAGGATGAGTGGCGCTGCCCAATACTGTCACTATGGCGGTGTGTCCACTCACAGGATGAGTGACGCTGCCCAATACTGTCACTATGGCGGTGTGTCCACTCACAAGATGAGTGGCGCTGCCCAATACTGTCACTATGGCGGTGTGTCCACTCACAGGATGAGTGGCGCTGCCCAATACTGTCACTATGGCGGTGTGTCCACTCACAGGATGAGTGGCGCTGCCCAATACTGTCACTATGGCGGTGTGTCCACTCACAGGATGAGTGGCGCTGCCCAATACTGTCACTATGGCGGTGTGTCCACCACAAGATGAGTGGCGCTGCCCAATACTGTCACTATGGCGGTGTGTCCACTCACAAGATGAGTGGCGCTGCCCAATACTGTCACTATGGCGGTGTGTCCACTCACAAGATGAGTGGCGCTGCCCAATACTGTCACTATGGCTGTGTGTCCACTCACAGGATGAGTGGCGCTGCCCAATACTGTCACTATGGCGGTGTGTCCACTCACAAGATGAGTGGCGCTGCCCAATACTGTCACTATGGCGGTGTGTCCACTCACAGGATGAGTGCGCTGCCCAATACTGTCACTATGGCGGTGTGTCACTCACAGGATGAGTGGCGCTGCCCAATACTGTCACTATGGCGGTATGTCCACTCACAAGATGAGTGGCGCTGCCCAATACTGTCACTATGGCGGTGTGTCCACTCACAGGATGAGTGGCGCTGCCCAATACTGTCACTATGGCGGTGTGTCCACTCACAGGATGAGTGGCGCTGCCCAATACTGTCACTATGGCGGTGTGTCCACTCACAGGATGAGTGGCGCTGCCCAATACTGTCACTATGGCGGTATGTCCACTCACAAGATGAGTGGCGCTGCCCAATACTGTCACTATGGCGGTGTGTCTACTCACAGGATGAGTGGCGCTGCCCAATACTGTCACTATGGCGGTGCGTCCACTCACAGGATGAGTGACGCTGCCCAATAAACTCGCCCTCGGGGCAAAATTTAAAATGTCATTAGAATCCAATCAAAGTCTTGGCGGTGACAGGTTGAGGGCTCAGTAAAGCAGCCTTTTGTTGGTAGTGTGCAGCATGGGACCCGTGCAAGCTCTTGGTAACCTTGTTCTCTTCATAGCACGACGCATTTGACGTATGCTTCACCTAAGGCTAAAAACTGCCAGTGATTCAATAACGCCTAAATGAATGACTCCGATTAAACGCATTGTTATAATTTTTTAAATTAAAATGTTATAATGTACTCACCTAGTTGTACTCACCTAGTTGTGCTTGCGGGGGTTGAGCTCTGGCTCTTTGGTCCCGCCTCTCAACCGTCAATCAACAGGGTACAGTGTCCTGAGCCTATTGGGCTCTATCATATCTACACTTGAAACTGTGTATGGAGTCAGCCTCCACCACATCACTTCCTAATGCATTCCATTTGTCAACCACTCTGACACTAAAAAAGTTCTTTCTAATATCTCTGTGGCTCATTTGGGCACTCAGTTTCCACCTGTGTCCCCTAATGTGAAGAGTTCAAAATGGAGTGAGAGAGGTGGAGTGAGAAAGTATGGAGGTGGTTATAGAAACAGCGATGGCTGCCACCAGACAAATATAGATCATGAACAACCATCCAGGAGCAAGTTGCAAGGATCTTGCAGAATATATAAAAGACTCAGGGGCACACCAAGGAAGCCGTCACCAAGCAAGACCTGCGCCAGGAGTCACCACCAAGTACTTGGCTACTCACGAACCTATCCAACTGTCACCAGTTAAGGCGGTGCAGTTTACACTTGTTAAACAGTGTACCAGGTGTAGGGCGTCAGAAGGGGCACCATGACATGACCTTATGGGTGAGAACACCCTCGTACAGTGTATCCACGTCACTGGGTACACTGAGGTCCAGCCCTGCAGGTACTCTTCCAGAGGAGCAAGATGAGCAGGGAGTCACCACGAGTGCCACCAGGCTCATGCATATAGGCCATATATATCACTATAGCGAGCAGTGATACGTTGAACAGTGAAGTGGAAGCGACCATACGAGTCATAAATACTCATACTCCGCTTAAGTATAACAGAAACACACAACACTGAGTGGGCAGCCAGAGGCTTAGAACCCACGCAGAAACATCCCTGCAAAAAAAAAGTGAAGTGTATGCAGAATATGTAAAGACAGCAACGAACACTGAACACAACCCAGGGACTGTGAGAGCTTGGAGAGCCACATTAGCAATGTAGAAGGACACTGTGTCGAGGTACACGACGGGAGACATCTCCCGTCACGCAGGGTGCAGTCGCACCTCCACAGATCTCCAGTACCAGCTCTTGATACTGGTAATGGCTCAAAAGGGCCACACTTACGGGCTATTCATGCCGTGCCACCTTTTAGGTGGCTTAACCTTCATCATCAATCAATCGAGGTGCACGAAAATGAAGGCAATATTGAGAACAAACTGGTAATATAAACAAGGAGAGAAAAATGAGAAGGACGAGAACAAAAATGAGAAGACGAAAGCAACAAGGAAAAAAGATAAGGGCAATACTGAGAAGAATGCGGAAAACGATTAAGTTAGAAGAAAACACAAGAGGTAGCCAAGTCATGCACGGGTACAAACATAATATAAGCACATGTACACCTTTGTTTGTAACACCACCGTACAAGTACCATACAGAACCCCGAATAATAAACACTACTAAAGTTGTACACTAAATATTATTGTATCCTAGACTATACTTGATGGTGAGAAGTAAGATAGAGGCAGGAAGGAGGACTAAGGCATGGAGGATTGCGAGAAAGGAAAGGTTTAGAAAACGTGGCTGGGAGGGGCAACTCGTCTGTGGGGCAACAGAAAAAGTAGGAAGGAGGAGACAGGGGGATCCTGAGGAAGGGGTAGGAAGGAGCAGGAGGAGAGAGTAAGTGGGAGTAGAGAGTAGCCTGAGGAATACTAATATATTATACTGAGTAACACTTCTTATCGGTTGCACTTGGTACACTTTGTTATTGAACACTGTATTTATATTTAACGTAATATGAACTGACAATGATGGTCACACCGGAACCAAAGGTAACCTTCCAAGGAAATGCTACACAGGATTAACTACGCTGCCACCATCTGCCTGGTCCATTAACTACATCAAGCAACGAGGCAAGAAACATGCTTGACTTGGAGAGTCCGTTTTTCTTTAACTGTTTCTTTAAAACTCATATGAAAGATTACTTGGAATTATGGTAGAAAAAAATAAACCAAATTATTATTCTAATATATAAACCGCCAGATACAACGGTTGAGGAATTTACAGAGTAGATGCACAAAATAGAGAACATCCTTGATAATCCAGCAAACCCCAGCTCCAGATATTATCTTCCTTGGAGATTTAAATTTACAAGTCTAAGATGGAGAATGGCAAACACAAATATCATAGCAGGGAATGACCCGGGAAATAACCAGCCACAGGTCAGAGAACTTTTGAGATTCAGTGACAAATTCTCGCTCAATCAACAGATTTACAGAACCAACTAGGAACGAAAACACACTAGACTTGTTTTCACAAACAATGATGAACAAATCAGAGACATTACAATCTCAGATACTACATACTCAGACAACAGCTCATTGAAGTGCGAACTAGCATAAATAACGGTACTAGGTCTAAGAGACCAACAAGCGAGAAGGAATATTCAATCAATTCAATTTCAACAATAAGAGGATTGACTGGGAGTAAAATAAATTAGACCTTGCAACCATTCAATGGGAGACGGTCTTAAGCGACAAAACTCCCACACAGGGAATAGCTCAACTGACAGCTGAAGCTTACAAGGTCTGCTTGAAGCACGTGCCGGTGAGGAGGGGGCAGAAAGAGGAACACTCTAGAAAGAGAACGCAGACGACTGTACAGAGAAGGAAAAAAATTACGGAAATGCTTCGGCAGACACAACTATCACAAGCAAGGAAAATAAGCCTAACCGGGAGATTGAAGAAATAGAACAAACGTTGAAGCGATCATAGAGGCTGAGGAAATGGAATTGGAACAGAAAGCTACACAAGAGATAAAGAAAAATCCAAAATATTTTTCACATTGCAAAATCAAAATCAAAAACCTCCACCAGTATTGGACCGTTAATTACAACCGAAGGTACGTACACAGAGGACACCAAAGAAATTAGTGAAATTCTAAGAAGCCAGTATGAGGCTATGTTTAGCACACCAATAAACAACATGAAAGTTGAGACCCAGACAGCTTCTTTATGAATGACATCTAAGCTGCAGATAATATAACGGATATTAACACGAATTCGGAAGACTTTGAAAGAGAATTGTCAATATGCCCATGCACTCAGCTCCTGGGTCTGACTCGTGGATTCAATTTCATTAAGAAATGTAAAGTACCAGTAGCGAGAGCACTCAGCGTAATATGGAGAAAGAGCCTAGATACAGGG
>WNGS01158745.1:12982306-12992814 GCA_020271785.1 Procambarus virginalis | reverse complement strand
TGACGATACTATTATGCAGCGACCAACAAAGTCTACTCGGAAATTAAAATTATGATTGAAAACACTAAAGAAAATTATACAAAAACAAAAACTAAAACAATTTGTAGATTATCAATTACACAGATTATAAAAAAAATATAAATATTGCACAATAACAGACAAGAAACATTATACTCAATATCTCAATTAAGCTTATATAATTATAAGACTCGTCACCCAAATGAACATCGAAGACTCAATGAAGGGTAACTAATATATATTTATATATATCTATATAATTTAATTCGAAACAACTTCTACCAACCACTGTAATTATAGACGTGATTTATATATTGGTTAAACAAAGTGTAGTTTACCAATAAAGCTACGAGACATAAAAAAAAAATATATATATATATATATATATATATATATTATATATATATATATATATATATATATATATATATACATAATATAATATATATGAATTCATATATGCCCCACAATTCCTGGCATTGTCAAGCCTTCGCTCTTCTTCCCTTCCATAACGACATTAGGTATGCGATCATACTCAATGATTCTCAAGATGGATTGAACATTTATATATGGCTTCAAAGTACTCATTTCGAGTCTAATTGTAGAGATTTATGTTAAGAAAAAATGTATAATAATAGACTGATACTGGTCATTATGTTTATATACATATTTTTTAAGGGAACCGAATTG
Organism: Procambarus virginalis; assembly: GCA_020271785.1. Lineage (NCBI taxonomy): Eukaryota > Metazoa > Arthropoda > Malacostraca > Decapoda > Cambaridae > Procambarus > Procambarus virginalis. The sequence goes on along the minus strand of WNGS01158745.1, from coordinate 12,992,106 downwards.
GCGATACATCATTGTGACGGTTTCTGAATAATATTATTATAATATCTAAGAATCCTATTACCTCACCCTCTCATTATCTCTCTCTTGGACCCATTCCCCATGGTACATACCTCTTCCATGTGTTAACCCTTGTCCCCTGGATATCCCACACTCTAAGTACACCCCATCGCTGTCACCTGTCCGCCAACCTGCCCCCTCTGCTGTCACCCCCTGTCCCTCTTAAGAATAATACCCCCACTCCCCCTCAAAGAACATCTCTTCCTTTAAGACCTCACCTCTCCCTTAATCACGCCTCCCCCTTCCCACTTCCCCCTTCCTACCGCCTCTGCGAGGTCATGTTGTTAGCCCTCGCCTCAATGGCTCCTCTGCTGACCAGAAAGACAGGGTAGACGGGAGCGCCTCCTCCAGAGAGGTCCCATCTAAGAGGATGACTGTACGGTTTCCGTTCTCGTGGTTCCATCCTCTGTCACTTCTGCTCGCTCCTGCTCAGTGATTCTTCGACCTCTTCTGACATACGGCGAGTCTGGCTCGACTTGTAGATTCGTGTGTAGCGTAGCTGGGTTTTACACCTGCCACCGTAGCAGACACCTGACTCCATATCTGCCTCCTTAGCAGGCACCTGACTCCATATCTGCCACCGTAGACAGACACCTGACTCCATATCTGCCACAGTAGCAGACACCTGACTCCATATCTGCCAAAGTAACAGACACCTGACTCCATATCTGCCACAGTAGCAGACACCTGACTCCATATCTGCCACAGTAGCAGACACCTGACTCCATATCTGCCAAAGTAGCAGACACTGACTCCATCTGCCATCCTACAGACCTACCTGACTCCATATCTTGCCACACGGTAGCAGACACCTACTTGAAATCAAACCGAACTACACATCCGATTCAAGCAGAGCTTTTATACAAACCAATGATCCGCCTAGTACATAACGCTATCCCTCCAACATACACACGACTACGTACAATCCACGCTAACAGTACCAACATACACACGACTAATCCCCCAGTACAATCATACCAATCAACCATACCAACCCCAGTGTACCAATCTGATACATACATACGCGTGGTCAGATTGGTCCCATGCGGTCGGAAACCTATTCGTTTATTCTACACATTGGGGACCGAAACGAACTGTTCCCTCTCATATTTATTTTACCCACTAGCCAAGGAGAGTAACGATAGGCGATTTGCAATGGATAGATAGGAAGAGGCGGGAGAGGGGCGGGGATAGGTGAGGGAAAGGCTAGAGAGAGGCGGGAAAACAACGAGGGGGGGGGTGGGGAAGAGTAGGAATGGCCAAGCTAACAATACACATTACAAAGATTAAGACCAATCTCCTCCAGCCCGTCTCCCACGGCAAGAAACTGTCGTACTAAAGTGCAATTATCCTCCTTATCAGAGGACCCACAACTAAACGGGACAGTATGTCAATTTTCGGCTCGCTACCATTTTCTAGTACGACGATAAGTCCACTACGGGCTCACATAGACCGTGCTACTTGCAATTTTGGTTCCCAGTAGCTGATTCTAAAACAACAACATGACTCAGTCTCCCGATTTTTCTTCTTCTGCCTCTCGCCCTTTAACGAAAAGGAAGTAAAGGTGACATCTAAGATTGACAAGCGACTTGACAATGGTCCAGGACGGACCGAAACGTCGTCGTCCTCACCTTCTAGTGTGTGGTCTGGTCCCGCTTAAATTACTCGAGACACTTCAGGAACGATAAAATCTTCCAACCAGTAGCTGGAGTTTTGATTATGGGTAAGAATTCATTGTAGAATTGTAGAATTGTAGATTCATTGTAGAATTCCTTCTCATTGTTTTGCTGTGGTTTCGATGACAATCACATCAAATTCAACGTCTACTGGTGATAACATCCCCTGATCAAGCAACAGGACGAGGTACGGTTTATTCATGCCCGTGCCACCTATTGGATGGCTTAATCTTCATCAATCATCAATCAACAGGTAGTCCACACAACACTAGATATCTGCTCTCATGGCCTCTGGAGCAAGGATGAATCTTGTGGGTCCGCTGGAGGCCAATCACGACTACATTCAATAGAAACGGTCGTTTTTCTCCGATCTGTACCGGCGAGTTCTCACGGGTATTCAACCGATAAATTCAGGGCACATGATGGCTCTCACCTGACTGGCTGAGACAAATTACCTGGCATTATATACCCTGGAAACACAAACCGTAACTGTCTCTATTTTCCGCTTGTTACAACTTGTAATAAAGTTGTTACATTCTTGGCTTAACGTGTTTCATGACGTTTAGAACGTCGTTACAACTTGCTATATTGGTTGTTATAACTGGTTAGGAAGTGTTAAATTTGTTCGAACGTTGTACCAACGTCGTAGTTTCGGTTGGTGTGTTTGTGTGGGATATACAATCAGTGTCACCACAATGTTATTTGATCTGTCAATTTTGTTCTTCAAGTAATAACAAGGTTTGCCTAACAGCTTTTCTGTTCCAGAGAATGGGAGATTAAAACGCCCTAAAAATATCCCATTACTAATTATTATAGCAATCTATACATCGATTCACTCTTCAAAGGGTTTGTAAACAAAATTCAGTCAAAATATTCTGCGAATTATTTAATTTCTGCAACACCTCATGATCCAATCTGTCCCCGTATAAAGAACGTCGCATTTCGATCGTAGGCGTTACATAGGCCAAAATGGTCGTACTGGAAACTGGAACGGCTGGGAAAGTGAGTACTGTCCCATGTTTCTGTTTTGGGTCCTCTGGTAGGTTAGGAGAGGCACTTTATTGACCGTTTTCTTGACGTTGTGAAACCTTAGAAGGACGTACTGATTCATCAGCCTCTGGTACTAGCTTTGGCTATCCTTCAAACTAGACCAACAACCTTGACTGGACGGTAGAGCGACGGTCTCGCTTCATGCAGGTCGGCGTTCAATCCCCGACCGTCCAAGTGCGTTGGCAGCGCGCACCCACGTCTGGCCTTCACGCGCCCCTCCGTGTGCCCATTCCTTAGATCCTTATCCTCATATCCCTTCCGAGTGCTAACATAGTCGTAATGACTTATACCTTCCCCTGCAAAAATTACCCCTTATCCTTAAAAACAAAATAACTTCGTATTGATAGAGCCTGTTGGAAGCGACTAAATCAGACTGCAATTTCTCAGTGGTGTCTAAGAGGATCCCCTCGACTGTTGTGGGTGGGACACTTCGCATCGGAAACCCATTAACAACTGGAATTAAATCATGGTGAAAAACTTCATCCACCAAGTCTGAATTGTGTGGTGGGTAAGGTGGGAATAAAGGAGAGACAGAGAGAGATGAGGAGAGAGGACAAAATGACAAGAGAGAGAGAGAGAGAGCTACTCTCTCTCCTCTCTCCACTCTCTCTCTCCACTACACCACCTACACACACACACACACACACACACACACACACACACACACACACACACACACCACACACACACACACACACACACAGACCAGGCTTTCAGTAATGCTAAACGTATGATGAGTTCACTCATTTTGCTTCAAAGGTTACAAAGGGAGGATACAATCACTGACCTTTGCCTTGAAGGTCGAGCTGGTAGATTATACTGCTCGACCAGCCCCCACTCGTGAAGGCTCAGCAAGGCGAAATAAACGATTGGCTGTAGTTTTTAGCTAAAAAATCTAATTTTGACAGGAAAATCTGATGTAAATTATGATGTGTGTATGTAGTGTGTGTGTGTGTGTGTGTGTGTGTGTGTGTGTGTGTGTGTGTGTGTGTGTGTGTGTGTGTGTGTGTGTGTGTGTGTGTGTGTGTGTGTGTGTGAGCTGATCTAACAAAATAATGCTAATACTAATAAGAATAATTAGAATAATCATGACCCGTTAGTTAATAAACTTTCCGCGTATAAGCACCCACCACTTGCAAAGATTTTCGTTTAGCGGATCCTTCAAGCAATCGAAATTCGGGTTATCGGGTGCGTGTCGAGGTATCGAGATGTGGTAAAAAATATATCCGCTATTCGGAAGCCTCGTTTATCCGAAGCTGAGGTCTTCCAGATGGTTAGGCAAGGACCAGAAGCCAATATGCCAACAACCATCGCTATCTCCGAGGGGATTTGGGGAGATATAGGAAGAATAATGGTGAGAGTTGAGATAGGTGCTGACAGGGCCCTCAGTGCCTGCGTGGTGTATCATGGAGCCGGCCTTCCTGCCCTGCCTCCCGTCCTGCCTCCCGCCCTGCCTCCCCCCTGCCTCCTCCCTGTCCCCTGAGTGAGCATGATGCGGTGTGAGGGACCCTGAGTGTGCATGATGCGGTGTGAGGGACCCTGAGTGAGCATGATGCAGAGTGAGGGCCCCTGAGTGAGCATGATGAGGCCCCTAAGTAAGCATGATGCGTGGTGAGGCCCCTGAGTGAGCATGATGCATTGAGAGGCCCCTGAGTGAGCATGATGCATTGAGAGGCCCCTGAGTGAGCATGATGAGGCCCCTGAGTGAGCATGATGCGTGGTGAGGCCCCTGAGTGAGCATGATGAGGCCCCTAAGTAAGCATGATGCGTGGTGAGGCCCCCGAGTGAGCATGATGCATTGAGAGGCCCCTGAGTGAGCATGATGAGGCCCCTGAGTGAGCATGATGAGGCCCCTGAGTGAGCATGATGAGGCCCCTGAGTGAGCATGATGCGTGGTGAGGCCCCCGAGTGAGCATGATGCATTGAGAGGCCCTGAGTGAGCATGATGAGGCCCCTGAGTGAGCATGATGAGGCCCCTGAGTGAGCATGATGAGGCCCCTAAGTAAGCAGGATGCGTGGTGAGGCCCCCGAGTGAGCATGATGCATTGAGAGGCCCCTGAGTGAGCACGATGAGGCCCCTAAGTAAGCATGATGCATGGTGAGGTCCCTGAGTGAGCATGATGCATTGAGAGGCCCCTGAGTGAGCACGATGAGGCCCCTAAGTAAGCATGATGCATGGTGAGGTCCCTGAGTGAGTATGATGCATTGAGAGGCCCCTGAGTGAGCATGATGCATGGTGAGGCCCTTGAGTGAGCATGATGAGGCCCCTGAGTGAGCATTATGCATGATGAGGCCCCTGAGTGAGCATGATGTTAAAGTTGCATGGAGTCCGTGCAAGCTGTATGCGGGGCCTCGGTGGGTTGTGTCCAAGGCATGGACGGAGTGGCGGCCCGGGTACGGTATATATGGCGACTGTGTAGGCCTTGAGTGACCTGTGTTGCATGACTGGACTCTGCAAAGTGCAAGTCCGCTGCTAAAGGATCCCCTTGGACGTGTAAATATTTCTACCTCCCTGGGAGCCATAGCAACGATCCCTGTGACCGTCTAACTCAAAACCGGCTTCGGTTAGATTTAGAAATGTTGATTTGGCATTTAATTGGAATATATCTGCTTCATTTTATCAATTATGTTAGCAAAGTTAGAGATCCAAGAACCTTCAAGAGGTTTTTGGATGGCGGAGTCATGTGATCAGTCATTTCATAAAATTGTATTTGATACAAATATGAGAGATTATGCCAGAGCCAATCAGATTGTTAGCATCGGTCTGGGAGCCGACATTGGCTCGCATAAATAGATCCGTTCTTGTCCCAGTTGTCTGAAGGCGTGATTGCAGCGAGTATCATTGCATTCTGATGTAGAACTTCCCGGTGTGTGGGGGTTGTTGTTGTTATAGATTCAGCTACTCGGAATAAGTTCCAAGTAGCACGGGCTATGGTGAGCCCGTAACTTACCTGGCACAGGAGCGGGGCAAGTAGCTCGGGCTATGGTGAGCCCCGTAGTGGACTTATCTGGCACGGGAGCGGCGGTGGCTGGCGAGACACTGGGATCGTCGAAGACGACACTGGTACTTGAGGAGGAGGACTTCTACAGGGGAACTTCTTCAGCATGACTTTTACAGGAGAATATCCATCAAAATATTCTCCCGTAGAGAATAGAAGTCATCCTGAAGAAGGAGGACTTAACCGGGAGGACTTCTGCAGTGATACAAGCAAGTGCTCCGTATATCCTCAAGCTAAGAAAAAGCAGGAAGATTGAATTATCAGGGAAAAGCACCAGTAAGATTGAGAGTAAGGATGAATCTCTCATCATCGAGTCTTGGAATTGTCTGATGTGTCGACACCAGGAAGTTCACCCCCTCCCCCATCTCCCCCCGCTTCCCCCTCTCCCCCCTCCCCACATCCCCCCCCAGTGAGTGTGTGGGAGTTCTGGTAACGGGCAGGTTGGGCCTTTTTAAATGAAGAGGAAGCCATTCCCAGTCCTAGGAAGAACCACCTAAAAGTGGAATATCACCTTGGGACTGAGTGAGCGAGTGAGTGAGTGAGCGAGTGAGTGAGTGAGTGAGTGAGTGAGTGAGTGAGTGAGTGAGTGAGTGAGTGAGTGAGTGAGTGAGTGAGTGGGTGAGTGAGCCACTGAGTGTTTGAGTGTGTATGTGTGAGTTGAATATACCCATTCGCATCATATGGTGGCTCTTGATTTAGCTATGTCGAATGAGCTCGTGTGACGTTTGCGTGCGCCTCTATAATATCAGATCATGTCTACCTGTCGTCTGTTAGCGAGAAATAGACTGCTGTTCTTATTGTATTGTACTGAACGCAATAAGTGTCTTTCTAAACATATACACCGTTCTTTATGTATGAGCTGTAGCTAATACATTAAAAATATGTTGTTAGTAGTTTTTTTTGGAGTGGATATAACACTGTACGTCTCCCCCCTAATGGCCATTATCCCACACGCTAACGACACCAACCCCCTACTCAAGGATGTAAGATTAATCACAAGGGTGTTTTCAGTCACTGCTAACGAGACACGACCTTATCTGGCCCAGACATTAATCACTTTAAACAAAGAAGTTGAAAATGTTTAATCAATATCACCTACAGCGCAAGTGGATGGAATATCTTATCATATATACTCTTTTTGTTTTCATTACAGCTTCTCCGCCGGAACTCGAGTACAAGTTCATCAGCCAGACACTCACTCCGGGGCCGAGTGTGTCCCTCAAGTGCATCGCTTCAGGTACGCCCACGCCCACCATCTCATGGACGCTGGACGGCTTTCCCCTCCCACAGAATGAAAGGTCAGTACAAACTCCTTTGTAATCAACATGAGAACCTGCAGGCAATTACGCCTTAAAATATAATTATGTTTCTGTTATCACCTCTACTGCAGAATATATATATATATATATATATATATATATATATATATATATATATATATATATATATATATATATATATATATATATATATATATATATATATAACACTTGGAAGGGAGATTAGAAGCATTATCGAACAACTAATGCAAGTGGTTCGATAGATAACTGTAACACATAGTTTGACTGTATCGAGGTAACTGTAAACCTCTGTAGGGTATCGTCATTGTAACCAGATAACTCTATGTAATTCCACTAAGTTAAAAGTATTAAGTACTTGTTCTCATTTGCGTTATGTATTCCTCATGCTGTATATACACTGAGGAAATTGGTTATACCTCATAGTGTATATACACATTGATATACTAGTTATATTCCATAGTGTATATACCACAAGCGTTTTGAAACTTTTAAAAGTGGGCAGATTGCCAAAATATTTCCTATTCACCAATCATCAATGCAGTCAATATTGCTGGAAAATGATGTCAATGTATTGTCCTAACATTCCTGCAACTAATGACAGCATCCGCCCAGTTATGAGATAGGTGCAGCTGCTGCTGCTGCTGCTGTTGCTGCTGTTGCTGCTGCTGCTGCTGTTGTGCTGCTGCTGCTGCTGCTGCTGCTGCTGCTGCTGCTGCTGCTGCTGGGGCTGACATTCCACGCGTGATCCAATAGTCGGAAGCAATTCAATATTAATTGTTCCCCACGAAGTCGAGTCGTCGAATTGGGGGTCGAGTGAGCTACGGCATTTGTGTCCTTATGTCCTGTCATAGGGGAGCCAATGACCACTTTGCTTGTTACGTGTGTGTCCTAATGTGTGTTATGTGTGTGTACGAAGGATTAGTGTGTGTGTGTGTGTGTTGGCGGGTGTTGAACACCTGCTGTGTAACTGTAGGCGGGTGTTGAACACCTGCCGTGTAACTGTTGGCGGGTGTTGAACACCTGCTGTGTAACTGTTGGCGGGTATTGAACACCTGCTGTGTAACTGTTGGCGGGTGTTGAACACCTGCTGTGTAACTGTTGGCGGGTGTTGAACACCTGCCGTGTAACTGTTGGCGGGTGTTGAACACCTGCTGTGTAACTGTTGGCGGGTATTGAACACCTGCTGTGTAACTGTTGGCGGGTGTTGAACACCTGCTGTGTAACTGTAGGCAGGTGTTGAACACTTGCTGTGTAACTGTTAGCTGGTATTGAACACCTGTTGTGTAACTGAATATCAGAACTCGGATCCCCCACCCAAAAATATGATTATTAAATGAATTTACAGACTTCAACCATCTGCCAGGGGGTCACAGGAGTCGGCAGGGAGATATCCCTGAGAGATAGAGCGTGAGAGACATGAAGGAAGGGAGAATAATGAGAGATGGGGGAAGATTAGTATACACGACACAACGCCAGAGATAATCCAGAGATCACAGGCTTGATATATGACCCCTTAAGGGACGACTAAGGCGGAGGGGGGGAATGAGAGACTTTGCGTGAATCACGGCTCTCTCTCTCTCTCTCTCTCTCTCTCTCTCTCTCTCTCTCTCTCTCTCTCTCTCTCTCTCTCTCTCTCTCTCTCTCTCCTCTCTCCTCTCTCTCTCTCTCTCTCTCTCTCTCTCTCTCTCTCTCTCTCTCACTCTCTCTCTGCTGTCACCTGGCTTAGAAAGGGAGATCCAACATGGGACGTAGAAGAGAGTCAATCTTGAGGTTATCTTGAGATGATTTCGGGGCTTTAGTGTCCCCGCGGCCCGGTCCTCGACCAGGCCTCCACCCCTAGGAAGCAGCCCGTGACAGCTGACTAACACCCAGGTACCTATTTTACTGCTAGGTAACAGGGGCATCAGGGTGAAAGAAACTCTGCCCATTGCTTCTCGCCGGCGCTTGGGATCGAACCCAGGACCACAAGATCACAAGTCCAGCGTGCTGTCCGCTCGGCCGACCGGCTCCCTAAGAGTGCGATTCGTTCAGCTCTTTCTATAGATGTGACATTGACGGATTATGCACTCGTATCAGGACAGATTATGACGGTGACAGATTATAAGGAAGATTATGATGGTGACAGATTATGGATAATATTATGAGAGATTTTGAGTCATATTATGAAGATTGTCGATTATCAGGACGGATTAAGAGGGCATTGGATTATAGCAGTGGATATGGATGGTGGTGGATTATGACTGATTACGGAGATGCAGTTAAAGCTTTAGCTTAATCCATGGAAGGCAATAACGTTTTGAATCCAAGCTATTTATATAGATAAAATGTCATTTGCTCAGCACACACATGCAATTAATTTCGTGCGCGCAGGCACGCGCGCACACACACACACACACACACACACACACACACACACACACACACACAACACACACACACATGCTTCTAGGGAGCCGGTGGTCGAGCGGACAGCATACTGGACACGTGATCCTGTGATCCCGGTTTCGATCCCGGGCGCCGGAGAGAAACGATGGACAGAGTTTCTTTCACCCTATTGCCCCTGTTACCTAGCAGTAAATAGTTACCTGGAAGTTAGTCAGCTGTCACGGGATTCTTCCTGGTGTGTGTGTGTGTGTGTGGAAAAAAATAATATTAGCAGAAACAGTTGATTGACAGTTGAGAGGCGGGACCAAAGAGCCGTAGCTCAACCCCGGGCA
>WNGS01158745.1:12927346-12937787 GCA_020271785.1 Procambarus virginalis | reverse complement strand
GTCGTTTGTCAAGTTGTTTAAAGGCGTCCCTGTAGTACGTCCTGATGGTCCAGAGTTGCGTGGGGGTAGGGACCTCCCTGTGAGTATGGCTCTTCGGATAACTGGGTCGAGCTCACGTTCTGGGGTGCGTCGTGAGTATTTCAGTTTATATAATAATAGTTACTAATATATTTATATATACGATCTATACTTATATATAACTATATTATGATATATATATATATTATATAGCGTAAATATCCAACACGAAGGAAAATGAAATGTAGAGTTCCGAACAGTGGTCGCGCAGTTTCAACACAGTAATCAAGGCGAAATATATTGCGGTCTGGCGAAATGTGTTGAAACACGATTATGTCTATATCCCTGTTATTCCAAGATTCTGTCTATGCCTCTGTCAATCTCAGTCTCTCTCTCCCACTTACATTCTACGTGAGCTGCCACAGGAAAACAAAAAAAAAAACAAAATCGTTGACCGGTCCAAAAGTCTGCGCCGCGCTCGTAACCAGGGTCGCTTTTTATCTATAACGAGAGTTCCCGCTCTACCTGCCAGCAAACCCGGGCTGGGCCAATTACGAGACCAGCGTTTCTAAAACGGCATAAATTAGAAGCACAGAGCATTTGTTCTGCAGCCAGATAATATGAAACAATCTGAGAACTGGCGCACTTACTTATCCGCGGCAAATTGTAAGCTGCTGGAGATATTGCGTCTTACTTAAATCTTTACTTCTGCCCTCGTGGCATTTACGTGTATAAGCAGAATACTGAGATCTCACTGCAGCTATAAATCTTATAAAACATTATTCATCTACCAGCAGCTTTTTTTTTCTCCTCAGACAAAGAGCGTTACGGTCTTCAGGCATCCAGAAGCTGAAATATCAATTCAGTTGTGGGGGAAAAGGCAAATACTTTTTGATCGATACTTCCTTGTCTGCCCAGGCGAGAGACCGAAAAACCTGAACGGAACGAACGGCTGCCAACAAGAAAAGTGCCTCGGAAAACAAGTCATTTTTTTTTCTTCACTATTAGGTAAAAGTGCGATCTACGTGCCCATTTTCCTCCCTCAATGAGGCCAAAGGGGCGAAAAGATACAGAGTGGACCCACTATGGCGGATAAGCTCTAGCTTCTGGTGGAAACGTTGGTCTGTACGGACGGGAAGGTGGCTTATAGATCGGACGCAACTATACGGAGGGGGCGGGGGTTTAACTTGTCAAGACAGGAAGGGGCATTACTTGTCAAGCAGGAAAGAGGGATTACTGTCCAAAGAGGAAAGGGAGATTCGGAGTCCAGCAGGAAAGGGTTAAATGTCAAGAGGGAGAAGGGGTTACTTGTCATGACAGGGAGGCTGGGTTTAACATTGTCAAGAGGTCCAAGGGTTAAATTGACAGAGGAAGGGATTTACTTGTCAAGAGGAGCAGGGATTTTAACTTGTCAAGAGAGAGTGGTTTTAATTGGTCAGAAGAGGAGAGGGATTGTACCTTGTCAAGGAGGCGAGGGGATTTTAATGATCAAGGAGAGGGCGTTTTAATTGTCAAGCATGAGACGGGATTTACTAATGTCAAGAGGACGAGGGATTTTACATTGTCAAGAGAGGAAGGGATAATTCGTGCAGGGACAGGAAGTAATGTGGCAAGACTAGAGAAAGAGGAAGAGGGATATGATTGGGCATCTCCATTATATCACTCCAAAAATGAGCACAGCGATTACGATTCTTGATTATTTTTTCCACGTCCATTGTAACCAACAAAAATGCGATTTTCTGCTCTAATGGTTATTGCCCCACTAAGGAAAGTACGACATGATTATATGGCATTTTGCCCCTGACGCATTACAGGCTGCCTCATTATCCAGGGGGTGTATGATATAACAATATAAGATTATTGTTCCATGTCCATTTCGATCAAGTGCAAGTTAGTTGGTTTATGTATACTCAAGTAAAACCATATTTCAATAACGAGGTTATCTTAGTGCGGCGTCAAATAGAGTACTCAAATTCTGACAACGTCTGTCCGCGACGCGCTTGGCGGGGATATGTTAACGCTGGTCTAGCCTCGAGGCACATGAAATTGAGCTTTAGTTATCTTTCGTGCAGTCGATAGTAACTTACATGCTGGTCCGGTATAGACATGATTCCGGCGGTAAGGCCCGGGCGGTAGAGCCGGATGCCTTCGGGAATACACCGGGCGTATAAGTCCTGGGGTCCTTCGGTAAATACCCGCGGCGTGAGATCCTGAGGCCGTGCGGTAAAAGGCCGAGGGGCGATCAGGGTAAAGAACCGAGGGTCAAGTAAGACCTACGGGATCTAGAAACCAGGGTATTAGGGTTATACCCTGGGGTCTAGCGATACGTATCGGCCGGCGTTTTACCAGTCATTAGCAAGCGTCGGCTTTTGAATGGCTGGGAAGAGGCCCCATGTGGCTTCGTGAAATGATCGAGGTGGATTCTCGTGAATTTTGAAAAGAAAGTATGGAATTCCCTGGTCGTGCGTGTGTGCACCGTAGGCCGGTTTGGTGTTTTATTGGTGCATGTTCTCTGTCAATTCATTGATTCAAGACTGTCACTGTCAACGCTTTAATAATCCAATTGAATATCTCCCTTTCGTTGAGGTTATCTATCAAAGCTTAGACTAAACGTGCTCCAGTTTCAAGCACGACTTTATAATTCGGGTTCAAGGATATGTATGTTGTGTTTATTAACTCACTATGGCACAGAGGGTTTTCGGCTTGCCTTTTGTATTGGTTGCATCGGCTTGTGTATATGGTAGCTTGCTGCCTTTATTGCTTATGTATTTAGTCTGCTGCCTGCATTGCTCTTTTGTATGTCCAAGATGTTGTATGATGTTGTGTATAGTGATGCGCATGGTTCTAGAAGCACTCTGATAATAGAGACACAATCCTCTAGTAGGCTTCTTTGTATTAGCAAACTGGGAATCATTACAAACTATCACTGCTGCAGAGTTTTCTTGGGATCTTGTGCGAGAGCGGTGGTAGCTGAGTTCGCAATCTTCTTACCTACACGTGCCTAAGACGGCCCCTCACTCTCGCACTTGAGTGTCAAGTCGCATGTTCACACTCACATATCACTCACCAGCTTACACTTACCAGCCTCTTTCAACGTTAAATTTGTGTTTGCCCCAGACGCTTCCCTCCCCTGCACTTATCTCTTCCTTATCTCTGTATATCTTCCCGCCTCCCCCCCCTCACTCTTATTTCATCTTCCCCCCCTTTGCGCGCCCCTTATCTCTAATACCTCCCCGCTTCCTTGATCCTCTATAACTCCTTCCTGTATCCTTCAGTTCACAGCCAGCGATAATTTGACTTCATAACTCAGGGTTGTGGTGACAGGTTCATCAGGGTTGGCAGCAACGGTGGTAATATTTATCGGGCGTATCGTTCATTCTCAACCCCATTGTATTTCCTTCCATTATCGACCGTTTTCAGCCTCATTTTCCCCGACCGACTCAGCGACTAGAAGAGCGAGAGCATCCTCCTTCCGGCGACGTAAATGGTGCGGAGGACAGGAGATGAGGGCCACTATAGAGGCTCTTGGATACACAAGCTGCCGTCACGCTCTTGCGTAGCGCTCTTATTTTACGCTCTTGTGTATAAGTTACAACGTTTTTTAGCGTCACGGCCGCCGCCGCTCGGCGTCACCACTATGCTTACTAAACCGCGTTAATCGATATCACGGAAAAACACACACACACTAAAAGTAACTCTAACTTATCCACGATCCCTATTTTCAACCACAATTACCGTCACCACCAAAATCACCAGCCACGCCAGCTAGGAATGATCACTACCACATAGCTACAATGATCACCACCACAAAATTCAAGCCGTGTCATATACCGACACTATCATTACCATAAACATCCACCACCACCATAACACATACCACCACAACACTATCAGACCTTCCAATTACTGAGCACTCGCATATCGTAACCACCATCGCTAAGTCACTGCTATCATCACTGTCATATTCATCATTGCTATCATAACTAGCATATCTATCACTGCTCTTATCACCACCAGCCATCTCTATCACTGCGATCATCACTATCATAGTTATCAAACGCTGTCACCATTCACCCATATAGATCACTGCTAGCATCACCCATATATATCACATGCTATCAACAAATCACTTGCCATATTTCTCCACCTCGACGGCTACTGTCAAGCAGCTTCTTGAAAGTGAACGAAAATGAAACAAGAAAAAAACCCAAGTCGTAATCTTGAAACATAAAATGAGTCTAAGACCACGACCATCGAGCCTTCGGCGGGTGATTAAAGTGAATGCGCCTTTATAGAAGTAGTAGAAGCCACCTCCACCCAGAACTTTAAGGTCCAGATACGACACAACCACCAACTACTGAGCAGTCACCACCATCACCACCACATCTACCACAGCCTACACCACTACCACCACCTTAACCACAAACCAAACACCATTACATCTTCAAAAAAGAGTGACTGGGGTTATTGACACAGAATGGTTGACGATACTGAGATTAACTGAGTGATTTGGGGCTATAGCGAATGACTGTGATTGGTTGTTCCAGAGGTTGATTTCGAGGTTGTTATAGAGTTTAACTTGGCGATTGGGAGTCATAGACTGACTTTAAGATTGATGGTTATAAAGATTGGCTATTGGGGGCTATTGACATTGTGAGTGTTATTGATGTTATGAGATTGAAATAAGTTAGGAGCATTTAGACTGAATAGTTCAATCACCGGGAGTTACCTCAGTTATTGAGGTTTATGAAGATTAGTTTAGCGATTTGGGTTAATGAGATTTAAGGGCAGTTAGAGCATAGATTAACTAATGATCTGAGAAGTTAATAACTAAGGCCAGAGAGCGACATTGAACGTTATTGACTTTAATTACGTTAATGAAATTGAATGATGACCCAGTAATAATTTAAGATTAGGTAATATTGCTGAATTTAATAATTGCGGTTGAAACTGTTTATGATTAGAGATTGGGTATTAAAGGTAATGTGCTTAGATTAATTAAATGGGATTTACTAAGAAATATTTATTTCTTTTAATTTTGTCTGTTCATGATAAAAGTTTTTTAACTAACAAATATCAGCAATAACAGAAATTCATTAACAGAAAGAATAACCATCTCTGTTTCACCATTCATAACGACATTTAACAATTTATAACAAAATTGCAAATTTGTGTGATTGTTCTGTACGGTGGTACTGGCGTTCTTGTCCGGTGTAACGGTGATTCTGGCGTTCTGTCCGGTGTACCGGTGATTCTTGCGTTCTGTTCGGTATACTGGTGATTCTGGCGTTCTGTCCGGTATACCGGTGATTCTGGCGTTCTGTCCGGTATACCGGTGATTCTGGCGTTCTGTCCGATGTACGTGATACTGACGTTCTGTCCGGTATCTAATATAAATCCAATATAATCCAAATATATTTAGTTTGTAATTTTTGTCCATGCGTGTGTGTTAACTCAGGGATTTTTGTCCTCAGGATTTCGTCTCTTCCTGAGTTTTGAACACCGTTGCGAGGAGATGAATCTCCAATCGTTAGCATTTTCGTTCCCCGTAACTCAGGGCGGCGAGCGTGAATCGTGTTAGAGAAACAAACATTTTCAACTGTGGAGTTTATAGGAATTCCGAGAGAGAGAGAGAGAGAGAGAGAGAGAGAGAGAGAAGGGAGAGAGAGAGAGAGAGAGAGAGATAGAGAGAAGAGAGAGAGAGAGAGAGAGAGAGAGAGAGAGAGAGAGAGAGAGAGAGAGAGAGAGAGAGAGAGAGGAACAACACAACAGTTGGTTTCTGCGAGTAAAAAAAGCAATTGTGAGCATTTGCTACATTGGCTGTTTATACTTTGTGCCTTTCCCACACTCACTACATCCTCTCCCCTTCATCACCTGCCCATCAACTCCTCCCTTCCCCTCTAACTCTCTTCACTCCCCTTCTACCCATCGTCTGCATTACCATCTACTGCCCCTCCACTTTGTGATAATTTTACTGCCTGACCAGGGAGTCTCTGTTGTATTCTGACGACTTTCTATTTTCATAGTGAGTGTTCGTCCACTTTCTCCTCCCTATCCCATCTCCGTGCTTGGACCAGTTGTTCCAACCACGACGATTTGCTTCCCACTATGGTGACTTTCTTCCCACCATGATGGTTCCTACCGTGACGATTTTCTTTCCATTGCGATGACTTTCTTCCCATTGTGATGACTTTATTACACTCAACACGAATCTTTCTCCTCACGTGAAGATCTTCTCAAATCCAGTCAACACTCTACAACTCATGTCAACACTCAGTTCTTCCTTCCCCGTCTTCTTTCATTCGCGTCTATCTTCATTCACGTCCTCTCATCACTGGTCATTCACTTACATCCATCTCTTCCTAGTCACGTTCATTCATGTGCATTACTTTACAGGTAATACATGCCTCACGAATACATGTAACTGTGGATATGTTGGTTCATGTATACTTTCGTAAGTACTTATGATAATAGAAGAATATATTCCCAGGGCCAGGATTTCTCAGGCATTTACATATCAACTGACGAAACCTCTACATCTTTCCTCAATCATGATTTATTTGTTTACAATTATTAAACAGTTTAGTTTATTAGCTCTAAAGCGCTACGAGGTTGTTTACAATAACAATAACCTTCTGTTGTGACGTTGCCAACCCGTAAACTGTTTAATAAATGCAAACTATGCCACAGTGATTGTTGGAAGATGAAGTGATTGTAAGTGGTTGGTAAATTGAATGACGAATCCTGGTCCAGCCATTTTTGTTGATTAAAGAGCATCTAGTGATGCAAGATTGCTGCCTCCTGGGCCTGCAAGGGTATGCAGCCGGGTACATAAAGGTTGAGCAATCAGTCAGACCCTTGAATGAGTTCCTCCCCTTCAGACCGCTCATGTCCTGTCTTCAAGTGGATTAATAGCCAACACTTGTGTCAAGTGACACAACTTGGCAACGCATCATAGTGAGATGGAAGTTGTCGCAGGCGATGAGTCACAATAACGTGGCTGAAGAATGTTGACCAGACCTCACAATCGACTTGAGAATGGTTCAGGACGGACCGAAACGTCGTCGTCCCTTCACCTTCTAGTGTGTGGTCTGGTCAACGTGGAAGCTGTCGATCGCATCAACATATTCTGTGTTGATGCTACGTACGTTTAAGGGTGGAATAACCTGGTATTTAATTATATACAATGCTATCCCTTGTATATTATTACATGGATAAATCGAAGGCAGGTTTGCTTTGGTGAAGTTATTGAAGACACTACTTGTTCCTATTCGCATTATAGACATGTTCCAAGTTTCTAAATATGTCTGATGGCGTCTCTGATTGAAGGAATCACGATCAAATTTTTTATTTATATGATAAACTCTTCAATTGGTAAGTTAGTTAAGGAGTCAATATATTGTGCATTATTAGATTTCTAATGTCAAGAAATATTGTTTATATTTCTTGACATTTTTAATGTCAAGAAATATAGTTTATACTTCTTGACATTTTTAATGTCAAGAAATAGTAGTTTATCCTAAGACCTTCACACGACTCACAAACCTGGCTATAGTGCATACAACCTGAACCTCTTTCAGACTCTGGGTTGAGTCAAGTCCAGCCTGGTATCAAACTATACTTTTAGCGGAGGTTATTGAAACACAAAAGCATCGTCATTCGATCCCTTTCAGAGAAACAGACTCTATTGAATCCACATGGGGCAGAAGCCCCCCCCCCCTCGCCCCCTCCTTGAAAGGCTTCGGATGCTGTAACTCCTGAGCCCTCGTCGCCATAGATGAAAGAAGCTTGTGGAAAGGAATGGGCTGAGTGTAAGGCAGGTGGATGGGTAGGGAACCCATGGAACGCTTCAGGGAACACCCATTACAGGTCTATTTTTAATGATGGAGGAATTTTGAGCCAGAGCGAGAGTTGGATCCCCCGAAATGAACGGTCCGATCGTGGCAGGATCACGGCGGTCTTATGGGGGAGATGAAAAGGGGATCGGGTGGGCAAGGTCCTCCACTTAAGAAGAGGGCAAGTTCTCATTGGGAAGGAGATCTCTGTATATCTCTTAAGCTTAAAGGAAAGCTTGGCGTAGGAACCTTATGGCGAAAGAAATGACCGATGGGCAACGGTCGGAAAGCTCAGCTTCTGGAAGCTAATGATTTTATCTCAGTTATGGTCAGGAAACAAGCTGCTCCCAGACAGATAATACACATAATCGGACATATACACATAAGACAGATAATCCGACCAAAGAGCCAAAGCTCAACCCCGCAAGCACAATTAGGTGAGTACATGTGTGTGTGTACTCACCTATTTGTGCTTGCGGTGGTTGAGCTCTGGCTCTTTGGTCCCGCCTCTCAACCGTCAATAAACAGGTATACAGGTTCCTGAGCCTACTGGGCTCTATCTTATTTACATTTAAAACTGTGTATGGAGTCAGCCTCCACCACATCACTGCCTAATGCATTCCATTTGTCAACACCCTCATTGTGTGTGTGTGTGTGTTGGGTGTGTGTGTGTGTGTGTGTGTGTGTGTGTGTGTGTGTGTGTGTGTGTGTGTGTGTGTGTGTGTGTGATTGTCAGTATTTAAAGAAGTTAAGTGTGCGTTAATAACTCTTATAAAGGTTTTTGCTATTAAAAGTCTATGCTTCTAAACTCTGTAAATTCACAGTGCTGTCCAATAAAGATCTTGTTTAAGTGCTATAACCAATAAAGCACATTTTGATAGTCAATAACCAATAAAAAGTCTTTTAATACTGGTATGACCAATAAAAGACTTTTGGTGTGAATAACCAATAACATATTTTTGGATAGTAATATAACCATTAAAAACATTTTGATAGTTGTATAACAAATAAATGACTTTTTGGTAGTGGAATTACCAATAAAAGATCTTAACTGGATTAATAATATTACAAAAGAATTAGTGTTTACCTCATATTACGAATTTCAGGAATTCCAGTAGAAAATTCAGAGTAAAAGTAATCATGTGAGTTATTAAGTAAGAAGCAACTGGAAAAGTACAATTAAATAAAGGTAAAAATGAGACAGAAAAATAGTAAAGTGAACGGAAAGACAAAACAAGGCGGGTACGCTTTTATTGACTATAATGTCTTAAAGCCGTTCGACTCTTACCGTCAACACAATGTAAGAAGAGTCGTTATTGTGTTGTTTTTTATAAGGCGTTCGACTCTTGATTGCAACACGGGATAAGAAAAGTGTTTAGTGGTTTCTTTAAGACGTCTAGACTTTGGTCTAGACGTCTTTGGTCTAGACGTTTAGTTTCTTTAAGACGTCTGTGGTGCAATCTAGACTTTGAGTCTAGATTGCACCACAGCTGTAAGGAGACTCAATACTGACTTTACTTTCCTAGTCAGCGTTTTTGAGTTGATTATTTTGCAATTCTCATTTGGCTCTACAAATACTGGCTCTGGTCAAGTGGTACTTGAGTCCGTGTTCGAGGAGGAGCCGTTATTCCTTCCAGCACTCATCTTGGCAATCTTGCGTTGACAAGACGTTTGCTGTTCGTCTCGGGTGTTCCAATGCGTCGTTGCTTCAATGATGTCAGGTATATTTTTTGTGGCTTGTGTTGTATTTCATTAATGTTAGTTGTCGTGATAGTGGTTTGGTCAGGTTATGGAGTTTGTGTCTGATTCTTGTGTGTTTGTTTTGTAACTCTGTTTTGTTCCGATGTATTTGTTGATTCATTATAGAGTTTGTTTTCGTTCTCTGATGTTTGTTGCCGCTAATTATGAGTTGTTTTTTACAGGGAGCAGTTCCCGTGGCACAGTGGTAAGACTCTCACAGCCGGGTTTGTCTCTCCCACAGTCGGGTTTGTCTCTCCCACAGCCGGGTTTGACCGTCTTACAGCTGAACGTGTCTCTTCCACAGCTGGGAAGAGTCCATTCCCCATTCCCCCACACCACACATCCTCGCCTCTCCCACACCTGTCTTCCCTCTCCCCCCCCCCCCACACACACCAGACGTCCCTCAAAACTAACCTCAATTCACCTGTGGGAAGAGTCCATCTGGGAGCCGGCATCGCCTGCTGCTACCCGCACGCACACACACACCGCTCTACACACGCAAAATCCGCACACGATTGCAAACCCCTCATAGTTCACACACAGGTCACGATATAAACACGAGGAGGTTCACTTCATATCATCGTCACTTGACGGTGAAGAGCAACATCCTTGACCGTATACACACTATTTCTAGAGCAGATTGGGCCATACTGTACGCCATGTTGCACACCCACAGTGTGGTAAACAAACATTTTCGCTTTGGTGCAGCTCATACTTACTGACGTAAATACAAACCATGCTCAGATACACTTATAAAGAGGCAGGGGAAGAGAGAGAGAGAGAGAGAGAGAGAGAGAGAGAGAGAGAGAGCGAGAGAGAGAGAGAGAGAGAGAGAGAGAGAGAGAGAG
>WNGS01158745.1:12906322-12920731 GCA_020271785.1 Procambarus virginalis | reverse complement strand
TTGCAAATGTTGCTAGAGCATTGCACGAGATCAACGTTACCAACCAATTTGTCGCAGCTTATACAGGACTTTCCACAACAAATCTTGCACCCGGGGAGGGAGGGGAGGGTGGGGGGAGACGAGGAACTGCACCACTACAATGAGTTGTGGAACTACAACTTTAGCCTCTCCCCCCCCCCCCCCTGTGGTAACCCAGGGAATTATTACCTAGATAGGTAACGTAACAGAAGTGTTTAGATCCCTTGATTGTTTCAAGCGTAGGTTAGACATATATATGAATGGGATTGGGTGGTTATACATAGGAACTGCCTCGTATGGGCCAATTATAGGCCTTCTGTAGTTACCTTTATTCTTATGTTCTTATATCAAAGATAATATATAACTGAATTAATACAACATTGGAAGTTATTTTATTTCATATCATGTTATTTATTTATATTGAAATAGGACAATGAGAGGCGTATCTCTTTAAGACACGCTGATTGTTACTTAGGAAGCGTAGTAAAGTGTTTCCCCTAGTGTAGCTGGATGTACACTAGGGGACACACACACACACACACACACACACAACACACACACACACACCCACACACACACAACACCACACAACATCACGCATCACACACAAACCACACAAACACACACACCAGTTCAAGTGCAGATATGATAGAGTCCAATAGGCTCAGAATATGTACACCTGTTGATTGACGGTTGTGAGAGGCGGGACACAAAGAGCCAAGCTCAACCCCCACGCAAAGCACAACTAGGTAGTACATAGTGTACACACACACACACACACACACACACACACACACACCACACACATACACACACACACACACACACACACACACACACACCCTTCCACAACTCTCCCTACCTTAAAACCCCTTTAAGTCAAAAGGTATCAATAGAGATCAAAAATGGTCTTACTGCAAAAAACGAGAGATTGGTAGCGGTTCCCCTCTCCCCCCGTGCCCTCAGGCCCCCCCACAGGTGAGGGGAGATACACACACACACACACACACACACCTCTCCCTTTCTCTCTCCCTCACTCTCCCTGCGCGTCCTACGCCTGCAACAGACTACAGTTGAACCATTCGGAAATTTCTCCTCTCCTAACGACTGCACCCCCTCTCTGCCTAGATAAAAGGCTGATTCACTTCCAACCGGATAGTGAAGGGAGAGAGAGAGGAGAGAGGAAGAGAGAGAGAGAGAGAGAGAGAGGAGAGAGAGAGAAGAGAGAGAGAGAGAGTAGGAGGAGGGAGGAAGGGAGAAGGAACTATCAGGAGAAAGAGAGAGAGGGAGAGAAAAGAAGGTGTTCTCTGTCTCTCTCTCTCTCTTAAAAAAATATATATTTCTCTCTCTCTCTCTTTCCTTTCTCTCTTTCTAGAGAGCGGGACCAAAGAGCCAAAGATCAACCCCCGTAAGCACACTTAGGTGAGTACACACACACACACACACACACACTCAATGACTGGCCGGAACAATTGTATATTGCTCTGCTGATCACGCATGTATTTCGAGAATTTAATCCTGAATTAGAATCCTGTTTTACCTTGAATGGCAAAACGAAAGAGGAATTAGGAAGGAAGGATGCAACTGGGAAAACTGAGAGGGAGGCAAAGCAGCAGAGGTTAGAACTGAACCACTGAGGGGGAGGGAGAGAGGAGAGAGAGGGAGGAGAGAGAGGAGAGAGAGAGAGAGAGATGAGAGGAGAGGACGAGAGAAGAGAGAGAAGAGAGAGAGAGCGCGAGAGAGAGAGAGAGAGCCGAGGAGAGAGAGAGAGAGGAGGGATGGAGGAGAGGAGAGGAGAGGAGAATGGAGAGGGGAGTAGGGAGGGAGAAGTGGTTGGGGGGAGGAAGGGTGAGGGAGATAGGGAATCCGTCATGGAGAGGAGAAGAGGGAGGGCGAGCGGGTGAGTGAGGAGGAGGAGGGAGAGAGAGAGACGAGAGAGAGAGAATGCGAGACGACAT
Source organism: Procambarus virginalis (assembly GCA_020271785.1). NCBI lineage: Eukaryota > Metazoa > Arthropoda > Malacostraca > Decapoda > Cambaridae > Procambarus > Procambarus virginalis. Next base: position 12,918,755 of record WNGS01158745.1, on the reverse strand, counting down.
GCTCATCTTCTTCTTAAACTTTAAGAAACCTTAGATAAAAGCAATATCAATGGTTACCTCAGAACACAAGCACCAAGGGACATATAATCTACCGTCAATCTTCCACTACTAATCATCAAGCAATGTGAAAGATGAGATACTTGGCACAAAATTTCATACCAATATTAGAGCCAAATGAGTCAGGAAAATAAATTATAAGAATTCGCTTTTTAAGAAATAAGAAACTTTTAAAAACGTCTGAAGACGCTGGAAACCTACATCTTTGAGAGTGGAAATAAAACTTCGGTTATAGCTTTTATATCTAAAATATATATTTTTACTTTTTTATTCATGTCTTACCAATGTGTGAAACGAAATAAGGGGTTGACTTGTGCTCCGTGTTAACAAGGTTCCGGACTTTCCCTTCTAATTACTCTTTGATGTTAAGGAGACTTGCCCCTACCTAGCTTGTCCCCTGGAACCCCAGCCCACAAATCAGTTACAACCAGGTTCTCATTAAAGCTGGGTTGGAACAGTTCAAGAACGTGTCAAGCCTACCCCTCCATGGTCCAGGGTCGACCCCCGACCAGAAAACTATCAAGAGGCGTGAAAGGGAAACATAAATTAAACAAAAGAAAAAACATGAAAGGTATGCCTCGTGTGCTTGAGGAGACGAGGGCTGCATAGCACAGGATTCCCATGCCGACCGATGGCTGCAATAGTTTTCCGTCATGAATGATCTATTTCCGAATAGAACATGTAGTAATTTCAGAGCGAAGCTTTCCATAGTGGGGAGCCAGTAGGTGCCTAAGCCAATAGAAGCCTCTACCACTGCCTACGACACGTTTATTACGAGTACTTGAACAAAGCGAGCGATCATAAACACAGGCAAAGTGACCCACACAGATTACAGGGGTAATTATAGCACCCCTAATTACAGTAATTACAGATTAGGTATATGACTCAGGTCTCCTGTGCCTCTCGTGAATGATATCCTCGTATGAATTATACAAGGAAGAAGTAACACACTACAAACAGTCAATTATCAGACAACAAACACCCCCCTTCCTTCCCCTTTATTTCAACCTTCCCCTCTTTATATTCCACTTCCTAATGCCCGTCGTCATATCTCTCTTTCCCCTTCCCTCCTCTGCTATAAACACAGCCGTCTCTCCCTGTATTTCGTGTCACCTCAGAGGGCCTTCATTGTCCCACGTCCTGGGTCGCTATTTCACCCCTCGTAACATCGATTCGAAATTCCGAGCGTGGCTTCGAGATCGACTGGCAGGAGGGTCACTTACGTCGAATCGAGTCACAGAATGGACGTAGTTCGAGACCCCTTCGCTCCGTGATTGAGCACGAGTAAAATGACGCTGGAAGACTCGAGGGAACATATCCAAGTCAAGGATCACCTAAACGACTTGCATGAATCTTTCTTTGCATCTGAAGGTTGTCGCTCACGTTATCTTGTCGCAGGGAAGATGGTTTTGTGTCGGCGATGAAGATGGGATTTACCGGAGGGGGACGAGAACGACAACTCCACCCCCCCCCTCTCTATTTCACTTCATACTTCATGTAAGGAGTCGCTGGGATTTTCGAAATAGTATCGGCGCCTTCTTACAGAGTGGCCTTTAGGGTCGACCCAGTCACCCCATGACACTCGCACACAGTCAATGATCACTATGCAAAGTCCCATTAAGGTAGCCCTCCACCGGGTCTGGTCTCCAACCTCCAGCAGACAGACAGGACAGACGCCCTATTATGTAGATATAGTTACAATACAATGACTGTTATCAGTGTATTGTGTGTCAGAGATTGCGGGTGCATGTAAATAGGAGCTATATCTCCCATGGGCTATAAGCCTTTTACATGGGGCCTATAGGCCTGATTCGTGGGGTTTTAGGCCTGATTCATGGGGTTTTAGGAGTGATTCATGGGGTTTTAGGCCTGATTCATGGGGTTTTAGGAGTGATTCATGGGGTTTTAGGCCCGATTCATGGGGTTTTAGGCCCGATTCATGGGGTTTTAGGCCCGATTCATGGGGTTTTAGGCCTGATTCATGGGGTTTTAGGCCTGATTCATGGGGTTTTAGGCCTGATTCATGGGGTTTTAGGCCTGCTGCATGGACACATGGATCTAATAGACGCTTCTACTATTTATATTTCTGCACTCTCATACTCCTGTTTACAACCAGATTATACGTTTATCATTATATTATGGTGTGGTGTCGTGTTATAACCGTCCTTTTACAACTGTATTTTAGCTCCCTGGCGGGGATGATTGGAAATAAACAAACCTACCTTCAGAATTCTCCATCTTTAATAGATCTCAAAAAATTTGAACGTGCGGATCGTGTTGATGTACACACAAAAGCATCGTGTCCACTTAGCCACGCTGACACGTTTCAGAATTGTGTAAACAATAGCGTTACGCCTTAGATGTTCGTCCGTTTCCGACACCTGGAAAATCCGAACATCGGGGGGGTCTTCAACCGAACATGTCCGCATATATATATAATTTTGGCCATTTGCCTCTTTATCCGAACTGGCAGAAATTCGGATAAAAAACCAATGAGCTTTTCATGCAGGGAGGAAAATTGGATTTTGCACCCCTTTATAGACTTTTTTGCGATTGGAGGAAGAGTTGACCATTTTACCATGACTTGGTACATAAGCTGTAACGGGTAGGAGGTGGTTGTTCGGGTGAAGGCGGGCGCTTATAAGGGTGACATTTTCCGTTGATCAGCGTGAGGTGCGTTGATCAGCGTGAGGTGCGTTGATTAGCGTGAGGTCCGTTGATTAGCGTGAGTGCGTTGATTAGCGTGAGGTGCGTTGATCAGCGTGAGGTGCGTTGATCAGCGTGAGGTGCGTTGATTAGCGTGCAGGGGCGGTTAGTGTATGAGACACAGTAAGAGTGAATTAATCCAATTAGAACGAGAGAGGAAGGGAAACAACAAGATAAATGGAAAAAAACCTATGTGATGGAGAAAACAACAAGGGAGAACACTGACAATGAAGAGAAGAGAATGAGAGCTCACAAAGGGGAACCATGAGAAGTGATAGTTGAAGGCAGGTTAGTGAAAAGAGTGGGTAGTTTAACAGATACATATATATATATATATTATATATATATGATACTATATATATATATATATATATATAGTATACTTATCCTTCACTGATCAGAATTAAACTACCATTATATTTTTTTATTAGACATTGAAACCAGATATGTCAAAGTACACACAGACAGGCAGATAGCTGGCCGGCAAGAGAGGGAGACCTCAAGCAGTACAGACAGAAGGACAGACAAACCCTAAAAAGCAGATACAGACAGGAAGCGCAATGGCACACACACACACACACCACACAGCTACACACACACACCAACACACACGGACACCTACTACACCACACACCACACACACAACACACACACGACCGGTGCACAGGGCGGGGGATTTGGAATCCAGGATCGCGGTTATCTCTTCTTTCGTTTCCTCCAGAAGAAGGAAGTTATTGTTCCAGCGAGGCGGTGGGACGGGGCTGGAATAGACGCCAGCACTGGAATTGTCTCGCTCTCCTCTTTGTTAGCTTTGTCTCAACGACCCTTCCAGGGAAAATTTACGCCATTCGTCTCGTTCGTTTCCTCTTCATCAAAATGCAGAAGACGATGTAAAGGAGGAGATGGTGGTGACGGTGGGGGGGGGGGGGGGGGGGGGGGGGGGATGATGTTGGGGGTGGGGAGGGAAGGAGGGGTTTGGTAGTGATGGTGATGATGTTTTTGTTGTTATGTTTTTGTTTTTCACAACAACAATACCACAAGACCAACACACACTTACCCCACCAGCCTATCTACATCCTATAAAGCCCTCCTGCACAAACAGGTCCCTTAAATCACCACACCTACATAACATCCTTACCCCCACCCCCCCCCTCCCCCTCTCCCTTATATTTTTCATTCGCACATACGCAACCACTCCATCTACCCACCCACCCCCTGTCTTATATCTCACCCCGCCCCCCTTTCAGACATGCCCACCAACAAAACCAACCCCCCCCCCTACCATCCACACAAGCACCCAAAACACCAACAACCACCTGAATGCACCCAGGTGTTAAGATCTCCGAGAAGAATACGTTATTAATTATCCGACCACCCACCAGAGGGAGAGATAGGGAGAGAGAGAGAGAGAGAGAGCAGAGATGAGAAGAGAGAGAGAGAGGAGAGAGAGAGAGAGAGAGAGAGACTGAGCAAGAGAGAGAGAGATGAGAGGGGTCATGTACAGGTCTGGATAAAAACAGAGACACCACCCCTACACCCGGTCTGGTTAATGCAATGGACGACACACTCACCGTCGGCTGTCTCTTGCCTTCCCTGTTTACTGATTCACCCACACGACACACACTACACACACACACACACAACACCACAACACACACACACCCACACACACCACACACACACACACACACACACACACACACACGTGTGAGTGTGTGTGTGTGTGTGTGTGTGTGTGTGTGTGTTGTGTGTGTGTGGTGTGTAGTGGTGTGTGTTAAATATATATAGTAGATATGACAGAGGGAAAAATAGGTCGTTAGTCCAGACTTTAAATTACCGACGTTTAGAAAGGGCGGGGGCCCAAGAGCTATTCAGCTTGGACACTGCAGGCACAAATAGTAATTAGAAAGAAAATACAACAAATAGTAAAAACCAGGGAGAGAGAGAGAGAAAGAGAGAGAGAGGAGGGAGAGGAGAGACGAGAAGAGAGATAGAGAGAGAGAGGAGAGAGAGAGAGAAGAGGAGAGAGGCGAAGAGAGAGAGAGAGAGATTTAGAAGCTTCATGTTAAATACCAAACGCCGTGGTCCATCAAAAGCTCGTACAAACGTCCTAAGCGCCTCTGGAAACATCAAACACGCTATTAAACAAAAAAATATTATACGTTAAATATCACACAGTGAACAGCTTCATGACAACATCCTAATCAATTCAGACTCAGCTCGATACCTCCACCTGACGACTTGAAGTGATAGATTTCCTTAGGATATCAACAAGAACCTCACAAGGCAAGAGCTGACAATGTGCCAAGCTTTTCAAAAACAATATCAATCAATAATCTATTTTAACCAAACTCTCCCCTAACCTAAACCTAATCTAACTAAACCAATTCTTTATAAAGACAAACTCGGTTCGAATTAACATTTGAAACGTAGCAGACCGTCAAGAGATGAGTTTACGACTTTCAGACTTCAACAGGCGTCACATCTAACAGTTTTGAAGCATTACAAAAATATTTCTTGGGAATTTATTCAATACATTTGGGCTGATTTAAGATGATTTACTATATCTTTAAGCAAAAATTTTAATAAAACTTTCGTCTCATTCTCTACTCTAACCTCCCCTACCCTCTTCAAAAAAAAAATCCTATATACATTTCTTTCTAAACTTCTAAATTAATTCAGAACTTCTGAACACATTCCCAATGGCATAATGCAATTGTATCAATCTTAAACATTGCCATGAAGATGAGTAAAACCTACATAAAATTACGTTTGAAACCGCTCGAGAACGTCTTGAGATCATATAATTATCTCCACGTTTCATCCTTAGCAAAAGCATCTAAGCCTGTTGAAAATTAATTAGTGATATGCATAAAATGATGTGCGTATTAGTGGCTTTATATAATAAACCTGGGCTATACTTGGAGTGGGTTCTCGGAGTTCTTCTCCTCACCCCAAGGCAGTCTAGGAAGTCCAAGTCGAATTTATGACATCTTGGTCCACTGGACTGTTGCTGAGAGCAGCCTGTAGATCCATACAGCCACTCAGGAAGTCCAAGTTGGATTTATGACATCCTTGATCCAACTGACTGTGCTGAGAGCAGCCTACAGACCCATACAGCCACTCAGGAAGTCCAAGTCGGATTTATGACATCTTGGTCCACAACTGACTGTTGCTGAGAGCAGCCTGTAGATCCATACAGCCACTCAGGTTGGTCCGGCACTTTTTCAGAAAAATGTCACATTTTTGTCTTGAAGTTCACTTCCTTTCCCGCCACATTTCTAAGACTTCCACAGCTACCACGAGGTATTGAAGAGCAGCGAACCTCTGAAGTTCATATATTTAAATATGCCTGAGAATACGTCCACTATCTCAAATGTATGTTATATAAATAACAATTATTATACAGTATTATACCAATTATTACACAGTATTAAAATGTACTGTCAAATCGGAGGATGGGTTGCAGACACACACACACACTACACCCCTGGGTTCGATCCCCCGATATACCTAACTTATTTTCTCCTAGACGTGTCAGGTCACTGTGATTACTTGTGCATTATTAGTATTAGTCTTCATTACATATACTATTTGACTATCTACATATCATACCATTCCCTGACACCAATTCTAACTTTATAGTACTAGGAAATCATTTTATTCCTGTCAGAACAAACAATGGCAGTGACTATTTAAAGGAAATCGGTTCACCTTTATTGACGATCAATATTTAAAGCACTCCTGTAGTGGCAGCAACGAGAGCGGGATCAAGCACACCCCCACCCACACGAGTATATATGTGGCTAGAGGTGGCACACAGCAGCAGCAGCGAGCACCAACAAGGAAGCAGTAGCATCATCAGCAGCAACACAAAAACAGCAGCAGGCAGAAGAATCAGCAGCATCAAACATCAGCAGCAACAGCATCAGCAGCAACCGCATCAGCAGCAGCAACAGCAGAAACAGCATCATCAGCACTCAGCAACAGTAGCATCAGCAGCATCAGCTAGACACACAGCAGCAGCAGCAGCAGCCCACAAACAGCGGGCCATCTGGGACATGATAGCCCCATTTCCCTTCTTTTTAAAAAACAGGTCTGTTGTGGGAGCGAGCTGCCGTCCTCCTCTGGCTGTGTAACCTGTTCATCACGTTGTTTTTGCTGCTGTTTCGTGGCCGGGTTGGAGGGAGCTATGGATGGGGGGTTGGTTGTGGTTCTGGGAGCCCGTCTCATCCCCAACCAACCCCCACTCTTCCTCCCCCTCTCTCCCCCACTGCCACATCCCCCCCCCCACTTTCAAGATACACACAGGCATTTTTGTTTCCATGTTTCTCTCTCGGAAATGAAAGGTAATTTACAGCTAAACTAATGACTCTGTCGGATTTGAAATGGCCCAGCATTCTTGTCTTGGCTTAGCTGGGCTTACCTGGGGGAGGGAGTGGGGAAGGGGAGATGAGTGATGGGTAGAGGGACGGAGGGGATGGGAGGGTAGGTGGGGGGGTGGGTCGGGGATGAGGGGTTGAGGGGTGAGGGGTGATGGGTGTTGATGGGGTGGCGGAGTATTACCGTTTGTAGTTGACTGTCCTATCATATAAATGATAAAACGCCATACTACTCGTCACTCAATAACAAAGGACATGATGATATCTAATATAGATATTATAGCATAATAATATATTATATATATATATATATATATATATATATATAACTCAAAATATTTGAGTAGTTTATGACGCCCACACGGATGGAATGTGGACGGGTCGACCCGTCCTTTCAGCCAGGGCGTCGACAGAAACCTGTCTGTGGTGTTCAGGTCCCTCTTATGAGAGTACGAACACCTGTCTATGGTACCCCTGGTACCATAGCCACGACCACATCAATAGCCCGAACGACTCACCATAGCCACACGACCGCACCATAGCCGACGACCGTGACCATACCACGACCACATCATAACTACGACCACACCATAACCACGAATCACACCATAGCCACGACCACACCATAGCCTACGACCCACACCATAACCACGACCCCAACCCATAATCCAGTCTACCAACACCTAGCCACGACACACCATAGCCACGACCACACCATAACCCCGACCACCACCATAGCCCCGACCACACCCTAGCCTCGACCGCACCATAGCCACGACCACACCATAACCACGACCACACCATAACCACGACCGCACCATAGCCACGACCGCCACCATAGCCACGACCGCACCCATAACCACGATCCACAACATAACCACGGTACCACACATCCATAGCCACGACCACACCATAACCACGCCCACCACCATAACCACGACCCACACATAGCCACGACCCACACCATAGCCACGACCACCACCTACCACCGACCGCACCATAACCACGACCACACCATAAAGGTATCAAAACCACTATACTATCAACAAGACCCTCTCCCTGCCACCCTATTTGAACGACAACACCATTTATAACGACACTACACCTCAAAGGCCTCAAATCTACAGCACATACCTTCAATACAACCACAGCACCACTAGAATACAGTGTTACTCAACACAAAACTATACAACACATCCGACAGATATATAATATATAAATATATATAAAGATATATTTATCTTTCTATCTCAAGATAAAGAAATCACACGCAGCCTCTCCGCGTAGTGTCGAATCTCAAAACGTATTTTCCATCGTAATCAAGTAATCTGTATGAACGTATTTTAATGTATATTGGAATTATGTATGAATGACAATTATACATCATTTCCATAATCATTGTATTTCTACAGTTATTTCAAAAACTGTATGAGCCTAATTTAACGAAATTTATACCTTAACAATATTAACTTTTTTATTGATGATAAATCCCATTTTTTGTTTTAATTCTGGGCCTCTGCGAAGTACTTAAATCGGCCTCCGATGGTCCCCTAGTCCATTTGATTTAAAGAGAGTTTCAACTCTCTCGACACCGGCGTTATGCCGGGGGTTTCTCCCCCCTGAAGGCCAAGCAGCTGGGTAAGGATGTGTTGTTTATGTTTTGTTGTGTGGAAACTATTCAAGCATTCACATATTCCATATATATATATATATATACTATATATATATATTATATTATATTATATATATAATATATATATATATATGTATATATATATATTATTTCAAATGAAAGTAAATAGTAGATATCTTCACAACTAACTTAAATATGTAATTTTCATTCCAGGTACGGCTGGTACAGGTACAGCAAGTGGTACAAGTAAGTGTTGTATTGTACACTTTTGTTCAGACGATACAGTTCCAAAATCCGAGTAAGTCGGTCTTTGATTTTGGGGGGGAAATAAACTTAGTGAAGGGGCGTGGTGAAGAGGCGTGGTGAAGGGGCGTGGTGAAGAGGAGTGGTGAAGGGATGTTGTGTAAGGTAGGCAACACCCTCCCACCAGATATCTTCTACACCCTTAACACCATAAATCACACACTAAGTCAATAACACCACCATGAGAGACTGTATAGTCTTCTGGCCGCAATATCCAGGACCTCACCTCCACCGACCCACTGAGATGAGTCCAGTGGGTAGGACTCCTTAAGCATATACTCAGCCCCTTACGAAACCGCTACATCTTTTCTAAATCATGGCGGCTTTGTTTACACTGATACAACAGCTTGTGAGTTACGAAGCACCAAGAGGTTGTTTACAACAATAATATATCCCTGGTTTATGACGTTCCCAAGCTCTTAAACTAATTAATAAATGCAAAAGCCGCCATGATTGGGGATTAGATGTACAGGTTTCGTAAGCCCGGGTTCGATTCCCAGCCCCAGATACTGTCATCATGATCTCGTAAAAGGGTAGTTAACAGGTAATCTGAAGTGTTGTGTCAATGGGTCATCCTCTCGCTTGGTCACTCCGTAAAAAATACAACTATTTGTTGCATAGCGAGACACGAACGTACCCGAGCAACCCACCTAACCCATCGACCCCAATGCATAGAAAACGTCAGTAATTCTGCGCTTTAATTTGTTGAAATTACGTCATGTTTGTTTAGCCAATTTGGTCGCTTCCGTGTAGAATGCGACGCATCAAATGTGAGGACACAAACCAGCTTGTTTAATAAAGCAAGCTGATTGGGTCGTTTTTACTCCTGTAATCAGCTTTATCCCGAGCTGGGCAGTAACGGAGTCGTTCGCTGGGACATTCCCTCGGCGGGTATTGGACACCAATCCCCACTGGCCCGTAATTGGCCGCGTGTGGACCCCCCCCCCTCACACGGATAACTAAATAAAAATATTGCATAGATATATTTTTGCTAACATGCAACATAAAGTCAATAGAACAAGTACAATATAAGAGTCTGAAATAAGATAAATCAAATACAGGTGTATTTTATCTTTGGGTGTATTTAATTGTATATCAGGGACGAGACGTAGGGGGAACGGGGGGGGGGGTGAGGCAGATAGCAAGGAGGTGGATTGGAAGGCAGAATAGCAGTGAGGTACATGGATTGTACATGGATGGGGGTTCAGGGAGCTACGATTTCCCAAACCCAGCCCAGAGGGGGAGGGGGGTTCCAGGCTTGTTCCAGAGAGAGGTTGATCCAACAGACTGTTGCTTGGAGCAGCCCGCAGGCCCATACATATCCACTACAACCCAGCTTATCCGGCACCACTTGCAAAAAAAGAACTGTCTCTTTTTTTTCTTGAAAAAGTCCACTTTTGTGGTGGACGGGAATGCTGGGTGGCACCGAATAGGTACTGTCTCAGAGGGAAAGACGGGTAGTAAACAGGTAGACAAAGAACCAGACAGGTGTTCCTCAGGCAGGTTAGTAAACAAAGTAGACAAGACGTAAACAAGACATGTTCTCAGATCGTCTTGACAGACAGGTAATTGAAACGAAGTCATTCAGTCAAGATCGGATGTCAGACAAGCAGGCCAGAAGGATGACTGTGCAAGCAGGCCAGAGGGATGACTGTGCAAGCAGGCCAGAGGGATGACTGTGCGGGCAGGCCAGAGGGATGACTGTGCGGGCAGGCCAGAGGGATGATTGTGCAAGCAGGCCAGAGGGATGACTGTGCAAGCAGGCCAGAATGAGGACTGTGCAAGCAGGCCAGAGGGATGACTGTGCGGGCAGGCCAGAGGGATGACTGTGCGGGCAGGCCAGAGGGATGATTGTGCAAGCAGGCCAGAGGGATGACTGTGCAAGCAGGCCAGAAGGATGACTGTGCAAGCAGGCCAGAAGGAGGACTGTGCAAGCAGGCCAGAGGGATGACTGTGCAAGCAGGCCAGAATGAGGACTGTGCAAGCAGGCCAGAGGGATGACTGTGCAGGCAGGCCAGAGGGATGACTGTGCAAGCAGGCCAGAAGGAGGACTGTGCAAGCAGGCCAGAGGGATGACTGTGCAGGCAGGCCAGAGGGTTGACTGTGCAAGCAGGCCAGAGGGATAACTGTGCAAGCAGGCCAGAGGGATAACTGTGCAGGCAGGCCAGAGAGATAACTGTGCAGGCAGGCCAGAGAGAAAACTGTGCAGGCAGGCCAGAGAGATAACTGTGCAAGTGGTGGTGAAGTGATATGATGTGATGAGGCAGACTCCATTCACTGTTTCAAATGTAGAGATGATAGAGCTCGAGAAGCTCAGGAATCTGTACGCCAGTGGATTGACGGTTGAGAGGCGGGACCGAAGAGCCAGAGTTCAACCCCCGCAAGCACAACTAGGTGAGTACAACTAGGTGAGTACACACCCACCTTCCTCACCCCAACGCTGGACTGGCCTGAACTGGACCACTTGGGGTGGACGGTAGAGCGACGGTCTCGCTTCATGCAGGTCGGCGTTCAATCCCCGACCGTCCATAAGTGGTTGGGGCACCATTCCCTCCCCCCGTCCCATCCCAAATCCTTATCCTGAGCCCCTTCCCAGTGCTATATAGTCGTAAGGGCTTGGCGCTTTCCCCTGATAGGTCCCTCAAGGGTCAGCACTATTACATCAATATTACCGCAGATAATCAGGGAAATATTAACCCCTTTATCAGTCTTCCTCTGAACTTGACCTGTAGTGTTTTCTGCCGCGGGAGAAAAACGTTTGTTTCTCATCGTTTAGAAGATTATTGTCATGTTTCTCGGTGTGGTGTGGAGTGTGTCTCATTTTGAGGTGGTAGGGAGTCTCGTGAGTGACTCATCTTGCGTATTTCCTTATTTTTTCCTTCGTGCCCTCCTCCCAATTCACCTCCTTCCTCCATTTACTTTTATCTTCCCGCTATTACTATTACTTTTTTCCCCCCACAAAATTCTCCGTCTTTCTGCCTTTTTTTTTCGCTTTCTCTCTTTCTATCCTTTACTTTCTTACTCGTCATTCATCGCTGCGTTTCCATTTTCCGTTGTTCCTTCCTCTCTTCGTCTTCACCAATTCGCATCGTCGACGAAACTCATAATTTCCGCGTTAAAAAGATCGCGATATAATCGTCCCAAGAGACAGAATCGTCGGTCATAAATCCAGTGGAAAATTGCAGACTTTTTCCCGTTTCGAAGAGGTGGAGGCTGGGTGGGGTGGAGGCTGGTGGGGGGGGGGGGAGGCTGGGTGGAGGCTGGGTGGGGGGGAGGCTGGGTGGGGGGGGGAGGCTGGGTGGGGTGGGACCAGGGGGGGGGGAAGGGTAAAGGTTAAAAAAAAGAGGTTTGC
>WNGS01158745.1:12874352-12893023 GCA_020271785.1 Procambarus virginalis | reverse complement strand
GAGAGGCCCTTGAAACCATCTTGGATCCTATTAGGGGTAGTATTCGAAGCTATTTGTATCGCAGAGAAAGGTTATTTACTCAGCACAATGGCGCTATTCATGGGGGCTGAAGCTTTGGTAAGGCCCAGTGCCCAACCGCTTCCACCCTCCCCCCGAGCCATACACGTTCCGTAGTGTATCGTCGAATGCCACTTGATTCCGTCCGAAGGCGCGAATTTCGGGAGGGTTCGGCAGTTCTAAACGGACTCCCAGTGCGAAAACTTATGGCATCGTGTCTCTCTTTCCGTTCTGGGACAGTTTGCTCTATTTTTTGTAACTCTCTGGTAGAGTGAGTTACGAGGTAGGGAAGATAGAGGGGGTGAAGAGGGGGAAGGGGAGAGGGGTTGAAGGGGAAGGGGTGATGGAGAGGGGGGTTGAAAGGGAGGGGTGAAAGGGGAAAGGGTTGAACGGGGAGGGGTACGAAATCCGATGGATGTTTAGCAATTGAATGATTAACCTGTTTTTTTTATCGAATGCCAGTAAATAAGTTGCCATGGTGGTGAGTGATGTTTGTCATGGGGATGGTGAGAGTTCTTGTCTATCAGTACCTGGCTATCAGTGCCCACGGGGGAGTGAGGCGGTGACCCTCCTGCTACACCTTGTGGCACCTATTGCGTTTCAGATCAACTATTCCGAGGTTGAGAATTCGTGGTCAATCTGGCCCTAAAAGTATTAGAACATTGTTCCTGATGACTTAACCCTCTTAACTCCGGCACAAGTCTTGCTGCAAACCTTTGTCTTTTTAAACGTTTGGCTTTCTGCCTCGCAAGGTGCGGATTCCAGGCCGGTGCTGCATATTCCGGTATTGGTTTAACAAGCGTCCTATATGAAGCCTTATCCTGTTTATGTGTATCTCTAGTGTCAATGATGAAATTCTATCCTTCTCATATATCTTTCTTTCTTTCTGACTTATGTACTTGTCTTCCCATTATGGTGTAGATGCCTTCTGATCTACTCTCTCTCTTCTTTTCCTCATCCTCATTACCTTACACATGTTGGGGATTGAATTCCAGAAACCATTTTGTTTGAATCACTACTGGAGTTTATTTAGGGTACCTTCTTTAACTTCCTGCAGTTCTCCTCTATTTTTTCCGCTCCTCGTCAGCTTTGCATCACTGCTAACATTGACAGTATGAGCTCATTCCCTCCGGTAGTCGTTCATTTAATTAGGAACCAGCAACGGTGCCATGACAAGAGCACCTTGTGGGACCATACTTGTTGCATTCCTCCAGCCTGAAGCCTTCTCTCTAACTGTGGCTCTTTGTTTGTCTGCCCTTCAGGTATGTCCCTGAAGGGACAGCATGTTCCAAGCACAACTAGGTGAGTCACACACCACACACCACCACACACACACACAACACACACACACACACCACACACACACACACACACACACACACACATACACACACACACACACACACACACAACACACACACACACACACACACACACACACACACACACACACACACACACAGCAAAACCCACCATGATAACGCCATAACACTACAAATCCCCGGAACTCCGAGAGTGCGTGCACCACAGCTGCCTGCTGTTCGGAGCTCAAACTTGAGTTTGTAACTCACTCAGACTTGACCTCTATGGCACGGGAGCCGTGGCACTCTCTTGGCCCCGTATAGGCGCAGCCACGGCTGGATAACTCCGCTACAACCATTACTCCTGGCATCGACCACTTGGTTTCAGGTGAGTGCCATCTTGCGGGGTCCTTACTCTTCCACCGTCCTTCTCCCCCTCTCCATCCCTTCCCCTTAATTTCCTCCTCAGCACCCACTACCATTTCCCCTTAACCAGGCACACAATCCCACAACTACAACGTAGTTGATTGACAATCGAGAGGCGGGACCATAGAGCCAAAGCTCAACTCCCGCAACACAACTAGGTGAGTAGACACGTGTGATTTGCACTTCATCTTATAAAGTTCCTCAAGGGAACGATTCCCTTCTGAGACCGACTTTCCGAGGTTTAGATATAAATAGATAAGTAATTAGGGAACTTAAGAGAATAGCACGTAGAGAGAGAGAGAGAGAGAGAGAGAGAGCGAGAGGAGAGAGAGAGAGAGAGAGAGAGAGAGCGAGAGAGAGAGAAGAGAGGAGAGGAGAGAGAGAGAGAGAGAGCAAGGACATAAAAAGCTATGTCACAATAACATGGCTAAAGTGTTTATTTCAAAACCCATATATCTGAAAATGGAGGAACGACGACGTCTCGTCCCGTTCTGGACCATTATATTACACGACTTAAAACTGGTTCAGGACGGACCGAAACGTCCGGTCGTTTTCTCCTCCATTTGTTGATATGTGGGGTTTATGTAGGTATAAAACACTGACAATAACATGCTAAAAAATGATCTTGTACAAAAACATTGACAATATGAATGAGGGAAAAAAAAGAACACGTGACACAATACAAATTGTTTGATACAGAGCCATCAGGTGAATACATCACACACACACACACACACACACACACACACACACACACACATGGTGTATAACAGGTCACTGGAAACAGGAGACCTACCAGAAAGTTGGAAGACAGCTAACGTGGATCCAATATACAAGAAGGGTGACAGGCAAGAGAGGCACTGAATTACAGGCCTGTTTCCTTAACTTGTATACCATGGCAAGGTAATGGAGAAGATCGTGAGGAAAAGGCTCGTAGAGCATCTAGAGGGAAATAACTTTGTAACGCACCACCAACATGGGTTCAGGGATGGTAAATCGTGCTTAACAGGTTTAATAGAATTTTTATGACCAAGCAACAAAAATTAGGCAGGAAAGAGAAGGGTGGGGGCCGACTGCTTTTTCCTGGATTTGCCAAAAAGCCTTTGACACAGTACCCGCACAAAAGGCTGTTAAAAAAAAGTTGGAGCAACAGGCAGGAGTAAAAGGGAAGGTGCTCCAGTGGATAAGGGAGTACTTAAGCAACAGGAAACAGCGAGTAACGGTGAGGGGGGAGACATCAGAGTGGCGAGATGTCACCAGCGGAGTCCCACAGGGCTCAGTACTTGGACCCATCCTGTTTCTAATATATGTGAACGATCTTCCGGAGGGTATAGACTCATTCCTCTCAATGTTTGCTGATGATGCAAAAATTATGAGACAGAATCAAGACGGATGAAGATAGACAGAGACTAAAGGATGACCTGGATAAACTGGAGGAATGGTCTAGTCTAGAAAATGGCTGCTAAAGGTCAGCTCGGGAAAGTGTAAGGTGATGAAATTAGGAGAAGGGAGCAGGAGGCTGAAACCAAGTGTATCATTTGGGAGGGGAAATCCTACAAGAGTCCAAATAGAGAGAAAGATCTGGGGGTTGATATCACGACCGAACCTGTCCCCAGAAGCCCACATCAAAAAGAATATCATCAGCGGCATATGCTAGACTGGCCAACATAAGAACTGCCTTTAGAAATTTGTTGTAAGGAATCTTTCAGAACCCTGTATACCACTTATGTAAGACCAATTCCTGGAGTATGCAGCTCCAGCCTGGAGTCCATACCTAGTTAAACACAAGACAAGTTAGAGAAGATTCAGCGGTATGCCACCCAGGCTCGTCCCGGAACTGAGAGGATTGAGCTACGAGGAAAGGCTAAAGGAGCTGAACCTCACATCCCTGGAAAACAGAAGAGTAAGGGGAGACATGATAACCACCTACAAAATTCTCAGGGAAATTGACAGGCGGACAAAGAGAAACTCTTCACCACGGGTGGGACACGAACAAGGGGACACAGGTGGAAACTTAGTACCCAGAATGAGCCACAGAGACGTTTAGAAAGAATTTTTCAGTGTCAGAGTAGTTAATAAATGGAATGCACTAGGAATGTGATGTGGTGGAGGCTGACCTCCATACACAGTTTCAAGTGTAACTATGATTAGAGCCCAGTAGGCTCAGGAATCTGTAACACTATCTGTTGATTGACAGTATGAGAGGCGGGACCAAAGAGCCAAAGCTCCAACCCCCCCGCAAGCACAATAGGTGAGTTCTTACCCTATCTTTCACCCACACCCCACTCCCTGTTTCCCTACCTTCTTCACCTCCCTTCCTCACTCCTTTCTCACCCTCCCTACCATCACCCGCCTCCCTTCCACGCCCCTCCCTACTACCCAAGCCCACCAGCTCAATATTTGAACATCATTTACCGTGGTGTGTAGCTTGGGCGGCTCGTGCGCAGGTCTTCATTGTGACTATTCAAGAGGAGACGCTTAACTACGGCGAGCCGTGTCTAAAGCGACCATCAGGTCCCGCTCCGACACCACTCCACGACCCAATGTCCCCCGCGATGGCTGTCCCGGGCGGTCTTTGGGGGATAGAAGGATGGCTGGGGATGGTGGGAAGGGTCATCCGGATGGCTGTATTTGGAATCTTGATCCGCCGATGCATTGGGTAAATGCTGGTTGGAAGGGTGGATGAAGGATTCGCGCTTCGGGGAAAATGCGAATTTCTTTGGTCGTGAATCCGGATGGAGCAGCGCACGGTGCAATATGAAGGAGTGCAGGGTAAGATATCCGGATTACTGCGTCACGAATCCGCGTGAAACTGGTCGAGCGGGAGTCGTAGGTCAGCGCCCCTTCCCCCTGCTACCCGGGGATGGTTCCGGGAGGCGGAGGAAGTAGCGACACGCAAACACAAAACAAAGATAGACCTCGCAAATGGATTCCGTGTGTGTTTGCGATCGCTGGAGCGTGTCTGAGATTATTTTTAACGTTTGTGAAGAGGGCTATAAATTGATCCTCTCGTGTGTCAATATTGTTCGTGTTCCTCCCCTCTGCTCTCTCTCTCTCTTTCTCTCTCTCTCTCTCTCTCTCTCTCTCTCTCTCTCTCTCTCTCTCTCTCTCTCTCTCTCTCTCTCTCTCCGCTAAAGAGAATGGATTGGAAACGACAACAAACTTACTGCAATTATTTATTCTCTGTCCATGATTTGGTTAGGTTATGTTTCATTGCATTTGGTTACTTTAATACAGTGTATTGTTGACGATAATGTGAAATTTTATTGAAGTCCACAACTACTTAAGTGTACCCAAGAATTCCCTTTACTGAAATGTTTTCAGAATTCATTTTTTTTAGTTTAAACCAACGATTCATAATACATTAAATGTATAACTTGAGAATAATCTGTGGTTAGGACAAAGGTTCAGCTGCCAGTTTACAAGTAGACTATTCCTGGAACCATGATATGTTTTCAGGTCATCAGAAATATCTGGATAACTATCCAGGTGGTTTGAGGGGTGTGTGGTTTCTCATGGTAATGGATTTGGTCTGAGGACGGGCAGAGTTCGATTCTCGACCGCCTAAGTGGTTAGGCACTATTCCTTCCCTCCGTCCGATCCCAAATTCTTTCCACGATATCCCTTCCAACTGCTATATTGTTGTTGTTGTTTAAGATTCGCTACTTGGAACAAAAAGTTCCAAGTAGCACGGGCTATGGTGAGCCCGTAGCTCCAACTGCTATATGGGCGTAATGATTTAGTGTTTTGAGCATCATATTATAGAATGCAGATAATTTATTGTCGAAATATGTAGAAAAATTTGACATCAGGGCATCGCAGGATTTAGGAGCATTATGAAGATAAATTTATAAAGCTTAAATTAGTTTTTCCTTGTAAAGCAAATGGACAGACATAGAAGAAATAACAAAATAATTAAAATGTATAACAAGAAATTATGCTAATTTAGGTTGAGCAAGAAATAGGGTACTAAATAGGGAGCCTTCAGCCATTTTCTGTATTTGAATCAACAATTTGTCCCCCAGAAGCTCTGCGTGACATCCTATTTGAAGAGATGAAAGACTATCATTCCTATTCGCTTTGTGTTAAACGTAATATTCGTAGGTAAGGCATTAACAAATGCCTTAAATGTATTAATGTCGCATGCTAGTGTATACGAACAGTCGTTTGCTCTCCGAGGGATGGGTGAAGGGGAGCTTGTTGTTGTAGCGTGGCTCCTGTTGTTGGTGGTGGAGCGTGGCTGTTGTTGTTGGTGGTGGAGCGTGGCTGCTGTTGTTGGTGGTGGAGCGTGGCTCCTGTTGTTGGTGGTGGAGCGTGGCTGTTGTTGGTGGTGGAGCGTGGCTGTTGTTGTTGGTGGTGGAGCGTGGCTGTTGTTGTTGGTGGTGGAGCGTGGCTCCTGTTGTTGGTGGTGGAGCGTGGCTGTTGTTGTTGGTGGTGGAGCGTGGCTTCTGTTGTTGGTGGTGGAGCGTGGCTGATGTTGTTGGTGGTGGAGCGTGGCTCCTGTTGTTGGTGGTGGAGCGTGGCTGTTGTTGTTGGTGGTGGAGCGTGGCTCCTGTTGTTGGTGGTGGAGCGTGGCTCCTGTTGTTGGTGGTGGAGCGTGGGTCCTGTTGTTGGTGGTGGAGCGTGGCTCCTGTTGTTGGTGGTGGAGCGTGGCTCCTGTTGTTGGTGGTGGAGCGTGGCTCCTGTTGTTGGTGGTGGAGCGTGGCTGTTGTTGTTGGTGGTGGAGCGTGGCTGTTGTTGTTGGTGGTGGTAGAGCGTGGCTGTTGTTGTTGGTGTTGTAGAGCGTGGCTGTTGTTGTTGGTGGTGGAGCGTGGCTGTTGTTGTTGGTGGTGGAGCGTGGCTGTTGTTGTTGGTGGTGGAGCGTGGCTGTTGTTGGTGGTGGTAGAGCGTGGCTGTTGTGTTGGTGGTGGAGCGTGGGTCCTGTTGTTGGTGGTGTAGCGTGGGTCCTGTTGTTGGTGGTGTAGCGTGGCTGTTGTTGTTGGTGGTGGAGCGTGGCTCCTGTTGTTGGTGGTGGAGCGTGGCTGTTGTTGTTGGTGGTGGAGCGTGGCTGTTGTTGTTGGTGGTGGAGCGTGGCTGTTGTTGTTGGTGGTGGAGCGTGGCTGTTGTTGTTGGTGGTGGAGCGTGGCTGTTGTTGTTGGTGGTGGAGCGTGGCTGTTGTTGTTGGTGGTGGAGCGTGGCTGTTGTTGTTGGTGGTGGAGCGTGGCTGTTGTTGTTGGTGGTAGAGCGTGGCTGTTGTTGGTGGTGGTAGAGCGTGGCTGTTGTTGTTGGTGGTGGAGCGTGGCTGTTGTTGTTGGTGGTGGAGCGTGGCTGTTGTTGTTGGTGGTGGAGCGTGGCTCCTGTTGTTGGTGGTGGAGCGTGGCTGTTGTTGTTGGTGGTGGAGCGTGGCTGTTGTTGTTGGTGGTGGAGCGTGGCTGTTGTTGTTGGTGGTGGAGCGTGTCCTGTTGTTGGTGGTGGAGCGTGGCTCCTGTTGTTGGTGGTGGAGCGTGGCTCCTGTTGTTGTGGTGGTGGAGCGTGTCCTGTTGTTGGTGGTGGAGCGTGGCTGTTGTTGTTGGTGGTGGAGCGTGGCTCCTGTTGTTGGTGGTGGAGCGTGGCTCCTGTTTTGGTGGTGGAGCGTGGCTCCTGTTGTTGGTGGTGGAGCGTGGCTGTTGTTGTTGGTGGTGGAGCGTGGCTCCTGTTGTTGGTGGTGGTGGAGCGTGGCTGTTGTTGGTGGTGGTGGAGCGTGTCCTGTTGTTGGTGGTGGAGCGTGTCTGTTGTTGTTGGTGGTGGAGCGTGGCTCCTGTTGTTGGTGGTGGAGCGTGGCTCCTGTTATTGGTGGTGGAGCGTGGCTCCTGTTCGTGTTGATGGAGCGTGGCTCCTTTTATATTTTATATATCCTTTTATATTTATATTATATGTGAGCTTCGGGAAACCGGTTGAGTGTGATATCAACCCCGAGGTTTTCTCCTCAGCCTCGTTCTTGGATATCATTTTCTTCCCCCATTTGCTGTCTTATGTCTGACCTGCTCCCAGCGCCGGGCTTCGTTACTTTACACGTACGCCAGTTAAATTCTAACACCACTTACGTGTGCCGAGTTGTTCGTTGTGGAGCGTNAATAACTGTGTGTGTGAAAATAAAATAAGAGGAGGGGAATAAATAGGACAAGGCGAATGAGGAGATGGTTAAGATAGACGAGATTGGAAGATGCAGATTCCCCTTCATATATTCTGTCTCTCCTTCTCCCTCCCTCTCTCCCTTCCTCTATTCCTTCCTTCCTCTTTACCGTCCCCCCCCCATCCGATGACTCCGCCCTACCACGATATCCGCACCAAAATTATAGCACATTAAGGATGTCTTCAATGGGGAATTACGACACCATATCTCAACAGTAACAAGATAGCCGACTGCATCATGACTTTACTCCAGCGTGGAAGAAAACATGACTGCTTCTAAAATTGCTCTCAGACTAATGCCGCCGATGACGTGGATGATGATTTTGATGATGAGGATGCTAATGATAGAATGATGATAATGATACTTCTATCTTGTGTAAAACTGAATACGTTTGTGATGGTTTAAACTCAGGTTAGGTAGTTACGGATGCTGTGTGGGTTGTTCATCTCGTTACTTGTACCTAGACACAGCTGGGTCGATCATTCTTTAATTTGTACCTGTGCTTTGCCTGCTACTAGCCTCGTGAGTTGTCCCGCTGCCCAAAACTGGGTTTTCCCGGTGAGCTATGACGAACCCAAGGCGGCTGAGGATTGGGAACAGTAGCTAGAGCATGAACATTATGCTTATGTTCCTTTCTTTGAAGATCATTAGCATAATATAACTTTTTCTGTCATTATATATACGTTTTTTATAAAAGTTGTAGTTTATAACCGACGTACGGACGCCAGACGCATGGACGCCAGAGGCACGGACGCCAGACGCACGGACGCCAGAGGCACGGACGCCAGACGAACGGACGCCAGAGGCACGAACGCCAGACGCACGGACGCCAGACGCACAGACGCCAGAGGCACGGACGCCAGAGGCACGGACGCCAGAGGCACGGACGCCAGAGGCACGGACGCCAGAGGCACGGACGCCAGAGGCACGGACGCCAGACGCACGGACGCCAGAAGCACGGACACCAGACGCCCGGACGCCAGACGCACGGACGCCAGAGGCACGGACGCCAGAGGCACGGACGCCAGAGGCACGGACGCCAGACGCACAGACGCCAAACGCACCAGACGCCTTGCACCACCACCTCTGGTCTGGTTTCAGAAACGTTTTAATCCTGAAACTATTCCCAGAAACTGAGAGGGAAGAACGGAGGTGTGTATGGAAGGAAGGAACGTGAAGAAATAAGGAAGAAGGAAGGATAAGACAGAAAGAGGTAACAAGAAAGATAGAAAGAAATAAAAGGAACGAGGAAATAGACAGAATGGCGAGAAGATGAAAGAAAGTTAATGAAAGCAGATAATTTTGACGAAGGTTAGAGTGAATAATGAAGATAGTGTAAGGGATTAAGTGTTAAGAGGAGCGAAAAAGAAGAGAGAAAAGAATAGGAAGAGGAAAAATGAATGAGAGAAAAGATGATGAGGACAGAGAGTTGTATCAAGGAAATACTATGGAAGCAGGGAGCTGGAAGTCCCTGGAATGGAAAGGTTAGACATAGAAGGGAGAAAGATTAACTTGCAACACCTCTTTCTCATTCCTTCCCTCTATTCCATCCTCTTCTCCATCGTTCTCACCCCATCCCTTATATGCACCAAACTCCCATCCATTACCTTCTCCATTCCTTTCTTCTACTATCCTCTTCGTTCACTGTCCCCCCCTCTATCTCCTATTCCTTCAATATCTTCTCTTCATCTTCTTCATTCACTATCCTCCCCTATCCTTCTCCTCTCCCCAGCCTCCTCTCCTATTCCTTGTCTCACCCATTTTTATTCCCCGTGAGTAGTATAGAATAAAGCTTCGGAAGCTCTGAAAAGCCCTCTTAGCCCCATTTTTCCATTAGCCACCCACTCCTATTCCCTCCTATTCCCCCCCCCCCCCTAAATGGCAACTCCCTCTGCTACCCTCCACGCCAAAATGGCAACTGTCTCCCTCCCCAAATTTCGACAATGCCATGCTCCCGAATTCTTTATGTTTGCCATTAAGGATCTTTTATGATTGCGCTTCATGTCTGCATTCACCAGCCCAGCCGGCCATCCTCGGGCGAGCTGGCGGCCGGCTGGACTACTCGGCCCCAGGGTTTACGAGCCCTGGTGCCTGTGTGGGCAGGGCTCGGCCCCCAGGGTGTACGTGCCCTGGTGCCTGTGTGGGCAGGGCTCGGCCCCCAGGGTTTACGAGCCCTGATGCCTGTGTGGGCAGGGCTCGGCCCCCAGGGTTTACGAGCCCTGATGCCTGTGTGGGCAGGGCTCGGCCCCCAGGGTTTACGAGCCCTGATGCCTGTGTGGGCAGTGCTCGGCCCCCAGGGTTTACGAGCCCTGATGCCTGTGTGGGCAGGGCTCGGCCCCCAGGGTTTACGAGCCCTGATGCCTGTGTGGGCAGGGCTCGGCCCCCAGGGTGTACGAGCCCTGATGCCTGTGTGGGCAGGGCTCGGCCCCCAGGGTGTACGTGCCCTGGTGCTTGTGTGGGCAGGGCTCGGCCCCCAGGGTGTACGAGCCCTGATGCCTGTGTGGGCAGTGCTCGGCCCCCAGGGTGTACGTGCCCTGGTGCCTGTGTGGGCAGGGCTCGGCCCCCAGGGTGTACGAGCCCTGATGCCTGTGTGGGCAGGGCTCGGCCCCCAGGGTGTACGAGCCCTGATGCCTGTGTGGGCAGGGCTCGGCCCCCAGGGTGTACGAGCCCTGGTGCCTGTGTGGGCAGGGCTCGGCCCCCAGGGTGTACGAGCCCTGATGCCTGTGTGGGCAGGGCTCGGCCCCCAGGGTGTACGTGCCCTGGTGCCTGTGTGGGCAGGGCTCGGCCCCCAGGGTTTACGAGCCCTGGTGCCTGTGTGGGCAGTGCTCGGCCCCCAGGGTGTACGAGCCTTGATGCCTGTGTGGGCAGTGCTCGGCCCCCAGGGTGTACGAGCCCTGGTGCCTGTGTGGGCAGTGCTCGGCCCCCAGGGTGTACGAGCCCTGGTGCCTGTGTGGGCAGGGCTCGGCCCGTATACCTCCGCCGGGCTTACCTCTTCTTCGATCCGCTCCTGTGAGCTGATGGCTCATAAAGGTTGATTTTTGTTTTGTTTAGTCAAGGCGGATGATGGAGAGGGGCGGCGAGGCGGGGGTTTCGTAACAGGTGTTTGTTGATGGGCGGGATGCTGTATCCTCCCCTGTATCCCGTCCTGTATCCCCCCCCCCCGCCCTGTATCATTGGCTGCGGGGGCTGTGTTTCGGCATTTGGTACAGCGGCTGTGCTCTCAACCATCGTCCATGCTGTATACATGCTGAGGAAATTTGTTTTGTATCCTGGATGGATATCATAAGTCATGGGACCAGCTGAGTCATGGGACCCCATCATGGTGTCCTTCACTCATTCCCTCGCTTTATCAAGTTACAGAAGAGAATGATTAATTCTCACTCACCCACCTGCACCCATTCTCCTCGACTAACAGCTGTGAAACGCTCTGCGTGTTAGTGGCTTGCGAGAATGTAAAAATACCAATCCTATGTAATCTCACCAACCCATTGTACCTTCTTGTAAATAAAATTATTATTAATATTACTACTACTATTACTTCTGCCTACACCCCTTTCCTTCGCTCACCTATGCCCGCGAGCGAGAGAGAGAGAGAGAAGAGAGAGAGAGAGAGAGAGAGAGAGAGAGAGAGAGAGAGAGAGAGAGAGAGAGAGAGAGAGAGAGAGAGAGAGAGAGAGAGAGAGAGACAGATAGACAGAGAGAGAGAGATGGGATTTTGCTTGGTACTGTATCATGTCAAGTCTTGACACCTTGAGGGGTGTCAATGGTCAGGTAATATATATATACTCCGAGAGGTTTGCCCGGCCTGTGTGTAAACATGTGTATTGTTTACTTTTTGCCATTAATTATGCTCGGCACTCATAAGCTTGCCTGAGAACAAGAGAAACCCGTGGTCTGTTGATGTAAACAAAAGAAACACGTGGTCTGTTGACGTAAACAAAATAAACACGTGGTCTGTTGACGTAAACAAAAAGAAACACGTGGTCTGTTGACGTAAACAAAAGAAACCCGTGGTCTGTTGACGTAAACAAAAAGAAACACGTGGTCTGTTGACGTAAACAAAAGAAACACGTGGTCTGTTGACGTAAACAAGAGAAACCCGTGGTCTGTTGACGTAAACAAAAAGAAACACGTGGTCTGTTGGCGTAAACAAAAAGAAACACGTGTTCTGTTGACGTAAACAAAAAGAAACACGTGGTCTGTTGACGTAAACAAAAAGAAACACGCGGTCTGTTGACGTAAACAAAAAGAACCACGTGGTCTGCTAACGTAAACAAAACAAGCACGTGGTCTCTTGACGCCACAGCAAAAGTACTCACATGGTGATCATGATCCGTCTTCCTTTCCATTCCCTGTTGTCCTGTTTCTTCTCCCCTCGGATACCGTTCCTCCATTTCTTTCCCCTTGTTTTAACCGTTTCCGCCTATACTTCCCATTCCATATGCATTTTCTTTTCCCTCGCCCTTCCCACCACTAGTGCTTGTATTCCTTCCCACGACTCTTCTTTCAGAGCCTCGGAAAGTAAGTGGAACCCGACACTAAGCAGTCGTCCGCTCAATTAAGGATCTAGTTACCCCTCAAACGCCGACTTGAAGAGTGGAGAAACTTGAGAAAGGGACTGACAACAACGCAGACACCCTAGAAGGTCCCTCGACAGCTGATTTACAACGAGAGAAATGTGGGGGGTGAGAGGGGGGGAGCAAGGAAGCGGTGCGGACGGAAGGGGAAGGGAAAGGAAGGAGGCAATGGAAGAGGGTGTTGACGGAATAGGAAGAGCCTCTCTCTAGATGTGGGTGGAATAGTCGCAGAATTTTTCCCGTGGTTGAGATCTTTATGGAATAGGATGGAATGGACTCGTATACAGAAGCATTGTCGTCTCGGAACTCGAATGGAAATCCTCTGAGTTCGATCTATCTTCGCTCTTTTGAAGAGTCACCCCCTCCAGTGTTGGAGGCCGAGAAGCACTTGAAAAGTAATCGAAGAATTGCATTTGACGCTTCACCAAGCTGAATGGCTCAAGATTATCTTTTACAGTCCATTATTGACTTGTAGCCGTCGCTCAAGCCAAGGAAGGAGGGCTCAGAGGCAGAGGAGGAGGAAAGTAGAAGAAATGGAAAGGGTGATGAGGAGAAGTAGGAGAAAGGAGGGTGAGGTGGATATGGATTGAGTGGAAGGCAGGCATCGAGGCGTAGCGAAGATAGGATAGAAGACAGAAACGGTTTGGGTTGAGTAGAGAGAATGCGTTTGTGTGGTGTTATAGTTGAGTGTAGAGGTTGGAGTTGAGTGTAGAGGTTGGAGTTGCGTCAAGAGGATGGAGTTGAGTGACCGTATACCACGGTGTCAGAGAAAGAGGCGTAGACAACAAAAAAGAGAAATTCAAGAGAATAAGAGTTACTAGAAGAAGGGTTTTAAGGGTAAGATAGTCCTAGAAATGGTATACCATCAAAACCTCGACGATAACGACTCAACCCATGCATGATAACACCTACACCTATGTAGATAACACCCACCACCATTTAGATAACACCCATCGTGTAGATGACACCCACCACCATGTAAACCCCCCCCCTCTCACGCCCGTATCATGGAGATAACACCCACTGCCTTTGAGATATCGTCTATCTACTTCAGAGATAACCCATGGATAACCAATCCTCTTCTCATCCACGTTGCTTAGTACGAGCAGGAATAAGCTTCTCTTCTCCTCATCTCATAGATTTCTTGGCCCAGTTGCCCAGTCTGAAGACATCCACCTGTGCAGCTTCCCCCTGCCCGATGACTTTTGTCTCCTGAACATCACCATTCGCCCTCTACCAAATAGAGGTAGAGGGCGAACACACATTCACACACATTCACATTAAGTAACTAGGAGGTGAGAGAATGGGAACGGTCAGAGGACAGGCTTGAAAGGGATGGAAGTGGTTAGGTGACACTGGAGTGACACTAATTGTTGGATCGTACTATTTTCAACGGCCTTTCCATTATTTTCCACTCTCTTTCGCATACCCTTTTCCGTCGCTTCCTAGGTCCTCCATTCCACTTCACCTCCCGCTTGTCCCCCACCATCCTCTTTCCCCCTGCCCATCTCTCCAGTGGGCGGAGTAGTGTTGAGCGGAAATTAAAGTTTTCTTGATCGCACCGTCAGAGGTCGACAGGCTTTTGTTTTTGCTGGTGGCGGCGTGCGAACCGGGCCAGACTCGCTAGTTAACTAGCCCTTTCATCATCTCCAACCCCCACATCGCCTTTTCTTCAACATTTTCCTTGCACTTATTCTTATTCCCCCCCCCCCCTTAAGCATTCCATCATTCTACTCGCTCTTCTTCCCTTCTTTCTCATTGTCTACCGCCAACCTCTCATCCGAGATGGAATGTACCTATGTACATTCCATAATGTAGATTGAATGTAATGCAAACTGGTGACCATGATGTACAGATTGCGATGGTCGAGAGTTCCCAGGACGCAAACTGGTGATAATGGTTATCTTGAGATGATTTCGGGGCTTTTAGTGTCCCCGCGGCCCGGTCCTCGACTAGGCCTCCACCCCCAGGAGGCAGCCCGTGACAGCTGACTAACACCCAGGTACCTATTTTACTGCTAGGTAACAGAGGCATTGGGTGAAAGAAACTCTGCCCATTGTTTTTCGCCGGCACCTGGGATCGAACCCAGGACCACAGGATCACAAGTCCAGCGTGCTGTCCGCTCGGCCGACCGGCTCCCAATGGTGTACCGACCTATAACGTATGTACCTATAATCAATGGAATATAGAAAATATAGAGTTGAGATAACAAAATCCACATTTCTTGCTTGTTGTTGTTTCAGATTTAGCTACTCAGAACGAAGTGTCCATGTAGCACGGGCTATGGTGAGCCCGTAGCCCGTTTCTTACTGTTAATTACGTAGAGAACTCGAGAAACACGGCAATAACCAAACGTAATTGTTTTAGACCAGGTATAGCAGATTTATGTACTAAATGAGGCCTAAGATTGAATATGATAGGCCTTGGAGTACTTTTTCTGGCTACTGGCAGGTTAAGTTAGGGTTATGGTTAGCTGGTCTCTGGTTTTGTTGCGCTTTTTGGAATTCTGAAAGTTCGAACGAAACGTGAAATTTTGTGTTACTTTATCGTTCTCCACACTCACGTCTCCTGCAACCTTCCATGTTGATATTTTCTACACTCTCCCATGTTGTATCCCTACCATCACCCACGTTAATGTCCTCCGAAACTCATTAAAATGCCTAACCAAAGGTGATCGACTTGAGAATGGTCCAGGATGGACCGAAACGTCGTCGTCCCTTCACCTTCTAGTGTGTGGTCTGGTCAACATGCCTAACCAAAGCTTAAAACGTGTGCAGACGATGAGTCTGTTAACAGGTCAAGCCATGGGGATGTGTTTCAGTCTGTCACTTAGGCACGTCGACCTAGGCTGAGGAGCTGACGGAGAGGGGTCGTGGGGTCGTGCAGTCGTGGGGTCGTGCGGTCGTGCGGTCGTGGGGTCGTGCGGTCGTGGGGTCGTGGGGTCGTGCGGTCGTGCGTACAACGCGGCAACAGCAGCGTCTCGCCCATAAAACCTTTCACTTTGGTCAACTTCGCGACGCTGTGTGTGGGGGGGGGGAGAAGGTGGAAATTGCGACCCCACGACCCGTCGTCCACACCCGCCACCCGACCCCGACCTGGGCTTCCTCCATCGCCTCGTCTTCCGGATTCGGTTCCCTCCATGTGCCACGTGGTTAAGGATGCCGGATACATAGTTGTTTACCAAAGGAAAATATTAACTAAACACGTGTGATAATGATGAGGTGATGAATGCGTGAGATGAAGGAAAGAAGGAACCAGAGAGGCCAAGGAACGAGACGAAGCACTCGATGGCATGATAAAGGAGGCCTTGCATTCTCGGTCGCTCGTCCCGTCGCTGTAGAAAATTTTCATATCCGCTCCAGGGTACACAAAAAAACACACATATTCCAGACTTTGTATATACTAACCCTTCCCTTGCTGCCATGCTGGAAGGCTCTATACTGAACGTTATGCTTGGCGTGCCCGGTGGAATAGGTTGGTGGTCCATGCTTCTCTTCCGTCATGCTCTGGGACAGTAGTTTGGTAGATGGATATTACAGGTGGAGGAGATTGTGGTGGTGGGCATGGGCGCGGCTGTTGGGTATGGAGGAGTGGGTAGGAGAATGGACCGGCCAATGGGGTACGGGGCTAGTGTCGCCAGGCTAGAGCGGACGGGGCTAGTGTTGCCAGGCTAGAGAGGACGGGGCTAGTGTTGCCAGGCTAGAGGGTACGGGGCTAGTGTTGCCAGGCTAGAGGGGATGGGACTAGTGTTGCCAGGCGAGAGCGGACGGGGCTAGTGTTGCCAGGCTAGAGGGGACGGGGGTAGTGTTGCCAGGCTAGAGGGGACGGGGCTAGTGTTGCCAGGCTAGAGGGGACGGGGCTAGTGTTGCCAGGCTAGAGGGGACGGGGCTAGTGTTGCCAGGCTAGAGGGGACGGGCTAGTGTTGCCAGGCTAGTAGGAGACGGGGCTAGTGTTGCCAGGCTAGAGGGGACGTCGTCCACCACAATCCCCACTCAACCTGCTCACCACCACCACCACCACCATTCCCACCCATCACCAACACTATCCCCCACAACCGTCTTCCCCTCTACCGCTAGCCCTTCAATTTCTCCATCATCACTCTCCACCTTTACCGCCTTCCAAACCCCTTTCCCCCTCTCTTCCTCCCACACCACCTCCTCCCTCAACATGATCAATATTCCTCTCCTTTTCCATCTTCCCCATTCCTCTCATCTTTTCCATCTTCCCCATCCTTCTTTCCTCCCCCTCCTCATCCCCCATCCACACCCTCTGGGGATGTTTGCCTACACTAGCTGTTGCTCGGAGGATCTCATTTAAAATATCCTGATGACTGGAGCGATGGAGAATTGCTTCACAGTGTTTTATACCTTCCGCTCTGGTGATCCACAAGGGGGTTGTTGATGCCGTGGTCCTAGCCGCTGCTGCTCCTAGGGTACGCTGAGAGATGCTGGGAGCACGGCAGATGAAGATAGTGGTGATGGTGGGAGCTAGGAGCCGATCCAGAGGGGACTGGGGATGATGCTAGGGATAGTGTAGAAGTGTTAAGGACAGAGAGGGAGATGATGGCGTTTTATTTAGGTACTGGTGTTGATGTGGGCTGTGACTCGCCGTCCGCTGTTGATGTTTGAAGGTAATGACATGATGTTAAGAAGATTACAGTGGTTGATGAAGGTTTAGGGAGGTGCGGCTGGGATATAGCGAGTGCGGGAGATAATAAGGATGCTGCGTCTGAGGAAGGATGGTGGAGACGTTGCAAGATGATGCTAGAAAACACGGGGAG
The DNA here is from genome assembly GCA_020271785.1 of Procambarus virginalis. Taxonomy (NCBI): domain Eukaryota; kingdom Metazoa; phylum Arthropoda; class Malacostraca; order Decapoda; family Cambaridae; genus Procambarus; species Procambarus virginalis. Next base: position 12,875,731 of record WNGS01158745.1, on the reverse strand, counting down.
ATGATGCAAATAGGCTGCGGTATGGATGTAGATGGATTGTAGAGATGGAGATTGAGCGCTGGGATGATGTGAGATGAGGAATAGGACTGTGATGGAAAATGTAGAAGGAGGAACAGATGAGATGGCGTGAACGTGGTTAATATACACCATTGGTGCTGATGGAGAAGATAGTGAAGGCAGAACAGGAATGAAGGAGAGGTGGTAGTGAAGGAAAGGCGATAGAAACATGAGAGACACTTGGCCTAAAGCCGAAATCAGAATGAGGGGTAAAGGGAAGAGAAGGAGAAGAGACAACAGGAGAAGGAAGAAGAGTTAAGGTAATCGATAAATTTGCATGAAACGACGCTAAAAATGCCCAAATTCACGATCCTTTATATGCGGCTGATCCTCCCTTTATCTTTGCCCCGGGGTTAAATATCACGCAGGGCTCCGGCTGTGAAGTTCATCACACACCACCCCATCCCCTGGGTGCTGGGGGAGCACACACACACACACACACACACACACACACACACACACACACACACACACACACACACACAGTACAACAGTACAACAGAGACAAAAGAGATTGATCAAGGTAGTATTCAAGAGCGAGGACATCAAAGAAGACATCCTAGTAAAGAAGAGCAAACTGAAGTATGCAAGGAACTACAAAGAGGTATATGTACAGAGAGACATGACCAGAGACGAGATAGTAAGGGCAGCAGATGCAAGGAAAAGGCGCAAGGAGAGGGAAGGGAGCCAGGGAACCTCAGCCTCCAACCCAGCAATCCCAGAGGGGAGTGGGGAGCCCCAGTCCAGCAACCAGGAACCCAAGGGGGGAATGCAACACCCCAGCACACCACCCAATAGGGCCCTCCTCCCCAGCACAAACCCTCCCTTGCCCATGCACAATGCCCATCAGGAAACCCAAGTCCTCCCCTCCCCTTACCCAAGTAGCCCCTGCTCCCTCACCCCCAGGACTTCCTCCTGCCCCAAGCAGGCCTGAGGAAGACCTAAGCCTCCATCCCCACTCCACCTCCCTTGAACCCTGGAAACTACCTCACAGGAGGAGGAGCCTACCCAAGTAACATTGACCATAGAACAACTTCCTACACTTGTGGGGAGTGAGGGTGAAACTGGATACAAGAAAGTGAGCTTCAAGGTAATGTACTCAAACATTGATGGGATACCAATAAAGCAAGTGAACTGGCTGAAAGGGTGCAAGAAGAAACCTGATGTAGTAGGACTAACAGAAACAAAATTGTCAGGAGTGATAACAGATGCTGTGTTTCCAAAGGACATACTATATAGTAAGGAAAGAGAGGGAAGGGAGAGGAGGTGGAGGAGTGGCCCTGATGATAAGGAAGGACTGGAGTTTGATGAGATGGAAATCC
>WNGS01158745.1:12834993-12852586 GCA_020271785.1 Procambarus virginalis | reverse complement strand
TACATCTTTCAGCAATCATGGCGCATTGTTTACATTTATTAAAACGGGATACGAGCTTGGAAACCTCACAATCTGAGATTATTATGGTTTTAAACAACTTGCTAATGCTTCGGAGCTCAGGAGCTGTTTCATGTCAACAAACGCCGCAGAGATTAAGATGTTCACAGGTTCGTAAATCCTTGAGTTATTACTTGATGACGATCCAGGGGGCCCCCTGGGTGTATTGCTATGTATTCCTCTCTACTTAGAATAGCACAAGGTTGAGTATTTGGTTCGTTTTGTGAAACGTTGTACCACCTAGTAAACTACAAGATCCATTTCTTTGGATAGATTAAGTGATGGGAAGAGATTGGGATAGATTGTCCCACTGTACCTTTAAAGTCACTTAAATAACAATTTACATGATTGGACGAAAATATATTTCACAAGCGTGAGGGTGCCCACACGGTGACCTGCGTTTAGCTGAGAGTGTCCGTGAGTGTCAGTGGGTGGTCAGTGGGTGTCAATTGGGTGCTAGTGAGTGTAAATGGGTGCCAGTGGGTTGCCAGTGGGTGACCAGTGGGTGCCAGTGGTGCCAAGTGGGTACAAGTGAGTGTCAGTTGGTGCCAGAGGGTGCTTAAACTGTCAGCCGAAACGGCGGAAAAATCTGTCCATCTGGAGGAGAGAGAGCGAGAGAGAGAGAGAGAGATGAGAGAGAGAGAGAGAGAGAGAGAGTTAATCCAGCGAGACCTACCTGAGGAGGTAAGATCCTCCTGGAGGGGTCCCGGTCAGGAGGGGCGCGGATATAGAGATGTACTTTGGTGATGGCGCCGTGGGGCCGCTCAGGCGCCGACCATGCCACCAACACACTCTCTGGGCCCCCCCGACCACTGTCCCTTGATACGCCCTGAGAGCCTGTGGAACTGTTCCCAAAGAGGTTCAGAGGTCAGAGGTCAGATGGTGGTCTGTAAAGTGTTCATGAATCCCATTCATTTTCTCCTCATTTCCTTCTCTCCTTTTCTACTTGTATTCCCTCCTCCCTTGCTTTTATGTTCGTCTGTGTGTTGATAATCTTAAACTTGATAATGGAAAGTATTTTCCGGGTTTTTGTTATGGATATTCATTTATGTATTTGTTGATCCCGCTCTCTAGAGGTCAAGGGTCACATGCATGACTCAAATCTACGGTCAAATTGGCCATGAAACTTGGTGTTTTGACCGGATCATGGTATTTTGTTTATAGGGTTTTACCATTGATAAACAGTTTTAGTCATGATGACCTATATTTATCCTTAACTGCTTGCTTAGCTTAAACATCTACCCTGGTAGGTCCTTACCTGTTCTCGTCGGTGTTTATTGTTATGTAATCTCTCTCTCTCTCCTCATCTCTTCTCTCGCTCTCTCCTCTCTACATCTCATGAATCTCCTCCTCTCTCTCCTCCTCCGCTCTCTCTCTCCCGGGGCCTTCTCCTCGCTCTCCTCAGGTCTCTACAGCATAAGACCGTCCTATAGATACCCTTCTTATCCATCTGGATCCCGGTGTTTCCTTACCATCCTCCTCCGTGGCCGCAGTTGACGGGTGAGAGGCGACGCCCACCCCAGCCCTGGTGGAGGCGGCGACGTGACGGAGTAGTGGTGTACCGCTCCAGGTCGCCCACCGTGGCGCTCTGGCCGTTCACCATACGTGACTCCCCCGCAGGTAGTCCTTCAAGGAGAAGGTCGAGGTTATGGGGGAGAGGTTAGTGTAGTACGTTGTGGTTGGTTTGTTTCTGAGTGCTGGAAGTTTAAGGCTTGGAAGGGGGCCTCTATTAAATAAACAAGTCTTGATTAAGTAAAAAAAGCCTTGATTCAGTATAATATTCGAAAGTTTCTAAATATCAGTCAAGGATGGCCAGCAGAAGGGCTGAAAGGCATAAGATGAGCAATGTTAGAGTCTTGAAAAGCGACCGATAAGGCTTTCAGGACAAGTGGTTAAGGCTAAATTAGTGCATCCTTGACCATCCTTCTTGACCAGCAAGTTTAGGAGTTTAGGAGTTCAGGAATGTTGCTTTCTGATGAGGTTTCCAGATATTTTTAGGTTGAACTGCTGCTAATTTGTTTTCTGTACTGATGTTAAAGATTGTTTGGGGAGCTCTTGGGTTCATTATGTGTAGGATAGATTTCCGATTCTATTAAGAGGTTTGGTAAGGCTTTGGGGGGGGGGGTGGGATGGCTTCAAGTGGACTGAGGGAAAAGATTTTATTACTGGGGCTATTTTCCGCATTTTGCCGGTGAGGTTTCATGAGTAGGCTAAACATCTTTTAAATCTATTTGAGGTTATTATTTATCATGATTATTTGAGGTTGATTATTTGAGGTTGATTATTTGAGGTTATTATGTATTTGAGGTTGATTATTGAGTTCATGATTATTTGAGGTTGATTTTAACCTATTTGAGGTTGATTATTTGAGATTATTTCATGATTATTTGAGGTTGATTATTTGAGGTTATTTCATGATTATTTGAGGTTGATCATTTGAGGTTATTTCATGATTATTTGAGGTTATTTCATGATTATTTGAGGTTGATTATTTTAGGTTATTTCATGATTATTTGAGGTTGATTATTTGAGGTTATTTCATGATTATTTGAGGTTGATTATTTGAGGTTATTTCATGATTATTTGAGGTTATTTCATGATTATTTGAGGTTGATTATTTGAGGTTATTTCATGATTATTTGAGGTTGATTATTTGAGGTTATTTCATGATTATTTGAGATTCGGAGAATTAATTATAATATCTGGGTTTCAGGAAATGTTTTGTTAGTTTATGTTAGTTAATTCTGAAATTGTTTACAGGGGAAATTTAACATTGGGTTTAACGTTCGGATTTCAGATGGGGTCGGTAGGCTAAGACTGAAAACAAAAAAGTTTCGAAATGGATTTCTGAAAGATTGAATTAGATCTTGTTTACACAGATGGGTACAGGAAGAGGCGACTGGTGACCCCTGTAAGCAGGCTGAGAGCTTTCCCTTACCACAGCTGATGGTAAGCTGTGGTAAGCTGTGGTAAGCCCACTTGTTTTTCCCTGGAACACAACCCGCCAAATCGTTTAACAACCAGGTACCCAATCACTGCTGGGGTGAACCGAGGAGTGCAATTCAGGACTGGCGCCTAGTTAATCCTCCCCGGCCAGGATACGAACCTAGGTAAAATCCCTCGCGAAGTGTGGGGCGAGCGTGTTACCACTATTATGTTGATTCAAATGTTCCTATCTCATTAAACGTCCCATGAACAATAATGAGAGAATCTTAAATCTACACACACAGAAATTCGTCTTATTTCATTAAAATGGACGAAGTGTTTTGTAAATATGGCGTTGCACTTGTCTCCACGTTATAATATTCGTGAATGTATGCTGGGGGGGGGGGGGTGCGTGTGGAGGAAGGGGGGCGTGGGGGGCAGGGAAGTAGTCGGATGGCATTTGCAAATTAGATATCATACATGTCACCTGCTTAGTCCGCTCCCCGGCTGGCATATGAACAAGAGTGTAGGGTACACGTAGAGATGACGTCCCACTACAGTCAACTAACTCCCAGGTACCTATTAACTACTAGGTGAACAGGTGCATCTGGTGAGAGGACACGGAGCCATAGTCTTCCTCTGCCTGTGACTCGAACCCTGGGAGCTAGCCCGTCGACAACGCCCAAGCACGGCGCTACAGATTAAGCTTGTGTGGGAACTAAGAATATTTCTGAAAGCTTAAGAATACACGCGTACTGACCTGTGTGGTCGTCCATGGGGGTGTAGGTGAGGGTGTAGGTGGTGATGCGGCCGTGGGTGAGGGCGGGGGGCGGCGGCGACCAGGTCACCTGCACGCGTGTGGAAGTCAGAGCCACGCAAGTCACCTCTTCCGGCGGGGCCTCTGGCACTGTAAGGCGGAGATCCCATTAACTGACTGGTAGGAGGAAAGGTGGAGATTAGGAGCTGAAGCTTGACCCCTCTCCAAACACATGTACGAAAGCAGGCTACAAATAACTGAAATCCATATAGTCAACCCTCGGTTAACTTCCACGCTGTAATGCAGTTCTCTCTGAGGAACTCTTGTGATATACCAGTTTTCTATGACGATAGATTCCTAAACAAGGAGAGACTCATTCAACTTTGCTACTGGCCATACATTATTTTTTCCCCTTTAAATTAATAACATACCGATAATGTAAATAAAATAAACAAAAGTAAGAATTGATTCTTTTATTTGTATTGAGTTTATTTAAAACCACGCTGTTGTTACGCATTAAGTCTCAAAGATAGAATTGAACCCCTGTAGCGTAGTGATGCGCACCTGGAAAATGGGTAATATACAACATGTCTTGCTCAACAAACCCACCGTGCTCGTATTTCTAGTATTTCCTCCTCTGTACACGTTTTAGTGGCATAATTGTTTTTGGGAACAGGATTAAAAACAAATTCTAACTTGAATTCTAACTTCCTAGTCGAACAGGATCGACTAGAAGTTAAATTCTAACTTCTTGGTGTAAGAGGACTATAATATATAAACCACAAGAAAGAAGAGGGCCGTGTGTGAGGCGAGGAGAGCCACGTACCGTCCTCCAGGGTGGTGGCGAACACCTCCGTGGAGAGAGGCCCCGGGCCCTTGGCGTTGAAGGCCTGCAAGACGAAGATATATCTGGTGTACCTCTCCAGGCCCTTCACCAGCCACGTCTCCTCCGCCGCCCCCGTCACGCCCACCGTGTCGAAGCTGAACGAGCGCCCTTGAGTCACGGCTCTGAGGAAACATCATCCATTTCAGAGTGGGTAGATGTAAGCGCGTCTCTCTCTCTCTGCAGGTCGCTGCCAGCAACAGTATGACTAAACACATTATCACCAAACATACCTGAGACTCCCCCCTCTCAGGCTGGACTTGGAGAGAGTAGGGAAGGGAAGGGAACTATCAGGGGGAAAGCGCCAAGTCATTACGACTATATAGCACTTGGAAGGGGTCAGGGTAAGGACTTGGAATGGGACGTGGGGAAGGAATGGTGCCCAACCACTTGGACGGTCGGGGATTGAACACCGATCTGCATGAAGCGAGACCGTCACTCTACCGTCCAGCCCAAATGGCTGGACGGTAGAGCGACGAAATTAAAGGTAGAAAAACTCGAAATTAAAGGTAATGATAGTTCTAGTTCCTGAGATTTCCCTCTTTGCTCCTTCCTACCCTGGTGAGGCCACTCACCCGTCCAGCCGGTGGCCGACGTAGTACCCCAGCAGCTGACCGTTCCAAGAGTCAGAATCAGGCGCCGCCCACGACACCTGCACCTGCTGGGGGCTCAGGCCCACGGCCCTCACGTTGATGGGGGCGGCGCTGGGGGCCTCGCCCTCCGTCCGCAACGTCAGGGGCTCTGACGAGGGAGACTCCCCCACGCTGTTGACGGCCACCACTCGCACCTGACGAGGCGGTAACTTAACCAGAGGTACGGATGAAGAGTGAGGGAGGGAGGGAATTATCAGGGGAAGCAACAAGCCATTACGACTATATAGCACACAGTGACGAGTGAATGGACTATATATGAATAATAAACACATATATGAATAATAATAATTATAACATTAAAGAAAATTATAAGAATACTCTTCATAATAGTACAAATAAAAGCTGTAATAATACATGAAAACCAATACATTATATATATATATATATATATATATATATATATATATATATATATATATATGTATATATATATATATATATATATATATATATATATATATATATATATATATATATATATATATATATAAGGAACTAAAAGTAAGCCTGAAGTAATTACAAGCATGAGCTTTGAGCTTTACATGCAAATTGTATTGTTGCAAGCAAGGCAGGACGTAAGCCACACCGGGCCGTGGTCTTGTGCCTGGGAGGGGCGAGGGACCCTCCCTAACACCTGCAATTAACCTGGGAGTTAGCTAGTGAGAGAGGCAGTGAGAATAACCCCAGAGAAGCAGCAGCAGGAAAGGAGGACTTTTTGGGGTGCGAGGAGAGAGCGAATAATAACGGTAAACTGTGGGAAAGGTAGAATAGGAGTGGATGGAATGGGGGGGGTACAGAGCCGATGAATGAGGGAGAGAACACATGGGAGGGATTATCAGATAGGGGACAAATATATATACATAACCGATGGAACGGGGTAAATGCCTGAGGTTAATTAAATGGGGGAATAAAAGGGTTTTAACCACGAGGTGGCGTTATTTGTGATAAAATGACCTTGAGTGAGAGTAAAGTAGCACTACGGAANGGGCTACACAAACTGTATAGCATGGCTGGGGAGGGTTTCTCAAGCTGAACAGCTTGGCAGGGATGCCAACATTGATTGCATTTCACACTAGGGGAGGGTTACAGGGATGCCAACATTGACTGTACTTCACACTAGGGGAGGGTTACATAACCAGGTTGGAACAAACGAGGCATATACAGCACAATACAAAACAAAAATATCTTTGTAATCTAGGCTAAACAGCAAGGGTTGAGTGCACGAGGATTAGGAAGACAAGGCCTTGTGGATGGGTATATACAACATAAAAGGAAGAGGAGACTTGATTGATGGGATATATAGCACTGAAGAGACACATAGTCTTGGAAGGGAATATATATATCCTTAGGCAATGGGAGACACATAATGATACACTAAAGGGAGGAGCAGGAGGAGGGGGATACATAATCTTAAGATTAGAGAAATACAAAATAGTGTACAGTAAAGATTTACATGAATCTCCATAACGAAAAAGTTTCTAAATAATGTTTCTTAACAAAATTTTCTTAACTTCTAAATAATGTTTCTTAACAAAATTTCTTAACTTCTAAATAATGTTTCTTAACAAAATTTTCTTAACTTCTAAATAATGTTTCTTAACAAAATTGTCTTAACTTCTAAATAATGTTTCTTAACAAAATTTTCTTAACTTCTAAATAATGTTTCTTCAAATTTTCTTTCTTGCTTGTTTTATTACTCAAGGAGCAGATGACTGGTGATTCCTGTTAGCAGGGTGAGCGCCTTCTATTCCTAAAGCTCATACTAAGCCTTACACATTAATTTTCCCTCTAGAACACAAGCCACGAATCCGTTAACAACCAGGTATCCCCCAATTACTGCTGGATGAACTGAGGTCAACAGTTAAAGATTGCTCCCAGTCAATCCTCCCGGCCAGGACTCGAACCCAGACCAAACCGACCGCAAGGACTCATTGCGGGTAAATATATAATTCATTTAAAAATGACTGTTCGTCTTAGGTTTGACTGTTAACTTATTTAGTCTTTGGAGACTGAGCGGTCAGAAGAATTAGATGAGAAATATTAAGAAAAAAGTAGAAGCAAGAGCTTACAGGATCAAAAATAGCAAGATAAGAGAGGAAGAGGAAGAATGTGACACGGAATGTGTCATGTGAATGTGACACAAAGAGAGAGAGAGAGAGAGAGAGAGAGAGAGAGAGAGAGAGAGAGAGAGAGAGAGGAGAGAGAGAGAGAGAGAGAGAGAGAGAGATGAGACATATTACAGAGTACAACCCAACGACAATAAAGAGATGGTAGGTATCGGAGAAATGATTAATCTCACTCTACACACATATGTTGACATTGCATTACGAGCCATCACTCATGTCAACTCTAATGATTGGTTTATTTGCGGGGGGGGGGGGATTAGTTCTCTCAGAAGGTGTCCATTCACAGAGACACGTGTGTGTGTGTGTGTGTGTGTGTGTGTGTGTGTTGTGTGTTTGTGTGTGTGTGTGTTGTGTGTGTGTGTGTGTGTGTGTGTGTGTGTGTGTGTGTGTGTGTGTTCGTGTGAAGGTCACAGTGAAACCGACGAGCCTGTGATCAGCAGTGCAAGTAAAGGATGGATTAATGTGTGAGAAGGTCAGAGCCGGTGCCAGAAGTCAGCCATATGGTGCACACACACATACACACACACACACACACACACACACACACACACACACACACACACACATACACACACACACACACACATACACACACACATGTCACCCTGTTGTCTTGATTTACTACTCCGTAAAAAATCTAGCCTTTCGGCCTAATCACGTATGAGGTGACCCAGGTGGTCTACCTAACCTATCGAGTCCAAGGCATAGAAAACGTGATACCTGTGAGCTATTACTCTTCTTAACAAGCTGCATTTATAACCTAGGTTACCCTAACATACAAAAATATACTTAGCTGTAGTATATATATATATATATATATATATATATATATATATATATATATATATATATATATATATATATATATATATATATATATATATTTCGGCCTAACCAGGAATATATCACTAATAACTCATATTTGACCCTTCCAGGATTCGAACCTATGACGTCCAGGATCACCCCTAAACGTACACAGTACCGTGACCACCGCACCAATGATCGTCTTGGACAAACGATAGGTAAGATAAGATAATTTTATTTAGGGAGAAGTATATACATTCAAAATGAGTTACAGGCAGAATGTTGGATTTCTAGATAAAGCCAGTCTACACTGTGCCTAAAGTCACTAGTAAGCACAAAGCTTCGGTCAAAACCTATGGAATCCTCTGCCAGCCGAAGCCGTAAATGCCATGAGATTCCTTCAGTTCAAAATCTAATTCGAAAAACTCTCAAGAAAGTTGTGGGGACCTTTGATTTCTATCCCTGTCGAGGTTACAGAGGGACCTCTGCATGGGAAGGTAGCACAGTTACTGCTTTCAATTTCATTTTCTCTTCGGGGTTTGTTGCAGAAAACGGTAGATTTTTTTTAGAGGGGTGGCTTTAGTTTTTTCCGCCCTCCCCCCCTCTCTCTCCCGCCCCCATTCCCCATCTGCAAATTTATTTATTTATTTATTTATTTATATACAAGAAGGTACATTGGGATTGTGAGGATACATAGCATAGTAATTACATTCTTGTAAAGCCACTAGTACGCGCAGCGTTTCGGGCAGATCGGGCAAATCATTTATAATAATAAAAATATATTTAATTACAAACAACTTAATCGGCATTGACATTATCAATTTTATAGGCGTTCTCGACTCACAACTGAGGATCATAGGTTCGATCTCTGGGCGGGACAGAAATACTGTAGTTGGGTCTGTTACCTTTCAACTAATGCATCTGTTCACCTAGGTGTAATCAGGTTCCCTGGCGTTAGGCAGCTGTTGCTAGGTTGCCTCCTGGAGCAGATCAGTAGTTCGACCCTAATTATAAAATCGTTTCAATGATAAGCCAATTTAGGAAGCCGTTAGATTCCATTAACGTTCCAATATGCACCGAGAGTATGCGCCAAGAGTATGCTTTTCAGTATATACACTGCATCTGAGGTATAGCCACAAGCCTGGTTATGGCTGCGAGGTCTATCGTGGACAGAGTCTATAAAGATATTTATTAACAACTTTTCAACAAGGCATAAGAGGACAGGTCTTACTCAAAAATAAAACATAAGAGTCAATTACCAGGCAACCTTAACCTTGAAACCTCCGGTGAAACTTACAAGGCAGCAGTTTCAAGCTTATTAAGACCCCAGAGTAGACAGTTACCTCACAAGGGCAGCAGTTTCACGCTTATTAAGTCTCAATGTAGACAGTCAAATGAAGATCCTTGTCTCTCATAGGCCAATATAAACTCATGGAATCTCTTGCCTGTTCGAACTTGAATACCAAGACATTGTTACTATTTAAATACCTCAGAAAGAACTGGAAGAGCTTCCGGAAGGCACCGTCTTCCGGCAGCCACCGTGTTCACTAGACATAATAACTGAATTCCTGTTATTGGAGGGGACATGAAGCCTGGATTTACGCTATCGGGGTCTCCATAGACCAGCTACCAATAACCTTACCCCCAGGATGCAACCCGTCAACAATTACCAAATGCCAATGGTCTGCTAGTCGAGTAGAAGCATCGAGTGAAAGGAACGTCCCAAACCGACTTGAGAATGGTCCAGGACGGACCGAAACGTCGTCGACCCTTCACCTTCTAGTGTGTGGTCTGGTCAACGTCCCAAACCGTTTCTCTCCTGGCCGGCGATTGAACCCATGTCTGACTTACTTCTCCTGAGGCAAAGGGTTATGGCGATTATGATAGAGACGAGGGCGATGCAGGAGATGACGACGGGAACGATGAACGCAGGGTCGGTGAACACCTCTTGGGCCGAGGCCCCCACGCCTCCTGGCGAGGTCCCCAGCACGCCTCCGCCGCCCAAGGAGCCCAGTCCCTCCTGCAGTTGATCTGGTGACCGGGAAATAAAAATAAATACATCAGTGAAAATTTGCAATAGCAATGTCAAAGGAAATTGGGCATTTTAGAGTGTTTATATATTAACAATCTAGCGATTGTGGCGTTATATTAATGGTAATCATGCCGCCTGTGGGTTAACTCTGTCACGATTTCAAATTAATTTAAAATTATAGAAAATATAATAACTTTAAAAACTTGCTTACCTTGGAAGCACTATGGCATATAGGCCAACACACCAGGTGTACGGTGAGGGTCAACACACCGGGTGTACGGTGAGGGCAACACACCGGGTGTACGGTGAGGGCCAACACACCAGGTGTACGGTGAGGGCCAACACACCAGGTGTACGGTGAGGGTCAACACACCAGGTGTACGGTAAGGGTCAACACACCGGGTGTACGGTGAGGGTCAACACACCGGGTGTACGGTGAGGGCCAACACACCGGGTGTACGGTGAGGGCCAACACACCGGGTGTACGGTGAGGGTCAACACACCGGGTGTACGGTGAGGGTCAACACACCGGGTGTACGGTGAGGGTCAACACACCGGGTGTACGGTGAGGGTCAACACACCGGGTGTACGGTGAGGGTCAACACACCGGGTGTACGGTGAGGGCCAACACACCAGGTGTACGGTGAGGGTCAACACACCGGGTGTACGGTAAGGGTCAACACACCGGGTGTACGGTGAGGGTCAACACACCAGGTGTACGGTGAGGGTCAACACACCGGGTGTACGGTGAGGGTCAACACACCAGGTGTACGGTGAGGGTCAACACACCGGGTGTACGGTGAGGGTCAACACACCGGGTGTACGGTGAGGGTCAACACACCGGGTGTACGGTGAGGGTCAACACACCGGGTGTACGGTAAGGGTCAACACACCGGGTGTACGGTGAGGGCCAACACACCGGGTGTACGGTGAGGGCCAACACACCGGGTGTACGGTGAGGGTCAACACACCGGGTGTACGGTAAGGGCCAACACACCGGGTGTACGGTAACATGTGAACGCTGTCGACCAAGCTCTCTGTATTTCTTAAGGTCTTTACTTGAGAAGGAAGTTGAAATATTAACTCTCCAAAGTTCAGTTTATGGCCAGGCGCTACGAGATGCGTTTCGTTGAAATCGTTAACATTTTCAAAGGCAGAGGTGAAGTGTATACAAGTTAGCTTGCTTGACTGATAAGAGATTAAGCCACGCAAGAGGTAGTACGGGCATGAATACCTCGTAAGTGGAGGCCGTTTGGGACCATTCATTACCAGTACCAGTAGCTGATACTGTAGATCTACAAGTTAGATGATTGATTGATGAAAATTAAACCCCCCAAGAGGTGGCACGGGCATGAATAGCCCGTAATGCAAGTTAGAATGAGCAACTGAATATGTAACTAAGAAGGATGATGTGCAGCAAGATGTCGCATGAGACAGTATAGGCCTATTGCATGCTACTTTGGTCTTGAAGAGAGAAGAATATAAAACTGAGTGTCAGCCAATTGTTGGTGGTCACGGGAGACATCTCCTGTCCACGAGGCTAACCATAGCCCGTGCTTCTTGCCCAGCTCCTGTGCCAGGTAAGTTACGGGCTCACCATAGCCCGTGCTACTTGGAACTTGTTCCGAGTAGCTGAATCTATAACAACAACAACAACAACAATTGTTGGTACCACAGGAGACATCTCCGGTCACGCAGGGTGCAGTCGCACCTCCACAGATCTCCAGTATCATCTCTCTCGATACTGGTAATGGCTCAAAAGGGCCACCACTTACGGGCTATTCATGCCCGTGCCACCTTTTGGGTGGCTTAATCTTTATCAATCAACCAATCAATTGTTGGTAGTTGGTTGAGATTGTTTGATGTGTTGCACTTGGCCAATGTCTAATCTTCTGCTATCTTTGTATCTGTCGGTTACTTGGGTGGCGTTCACCAGGATACCTACGGTGATGATCTGGCGACGTGAAGACATTAAATGTTCTTTGATGGTTCTTTGATTCTTTCTTTGCGGTTTGTGCATTGTCTGGCGTCTTGAAAAGAGGTGTTGTCTCATGGCGATATATTTGTTGGTTTCTATATTGCAGCTTATTTATTTCTTTATCTTTTTTTGAGTTAACTATTGCTAACATTTTGTATTCACTTTCACTGTGCTATTTCAAGTTTTAAATATCTTATAAACCATTTTTGGAACTGTTGCGACCTCGTTATTAGTTTGAGTTCCTGTTTCCTGGGACATGAAGACTATCATTGTCACTGGGGGTCCCCAAGGGCGAGGCTCTTTCTTATCTCGCAACGTTAATGACTTATTTGTGCTGTTTAACCAACTAATTAAGGCTATACTTACCTCCCGTGAGGCCGAGGGTGGTGAAGGAGAAGGTCGTGGTGGTGTCGCCCGCAGGGTTGGTGGCGGTCAGACTGGCCTCATACGGGGTGGCTGGGGTCAGCTCCCCCACCGTGTACTCTCCCTGGGTTCCTGGCAGCCGTCCGCTCACTGAGGAATTAGAATTAGAATTAGAAAGTCGATTCTTAACATGTTGTACAAATGCTGGCGATGAGTCACAATAACGTGGCTAAAGTATGTTGACCAGACCACACACTAGAAGGTAAAGGGATGACGACGTTTCGGTCCGTCCTGGACTATTCTCAAGTCGATTGTGCAGTCGACTCGAGAATGGTCCAGGATGGACCGAAACGTCGTCATCCCTTCACCTTCTAGTGTGTGGTCTGGGCAACATGTTGTACAAATCGTTATAATAATGGTTGGATTAAACAGGTGTACGGTAGTCTAAATTCACCTTACATTTTTGGGCATAAACTGTATATTTGACTTACAATTTGAATGGTGATATCTATTGTGAAAACAATAAAGTAGTTGTAAATAATAAATAAAGACAACATCACCTAGCGTGTATGGCGTGAGAGAAGACCATACAACTTGTATAGTAAAGCACAAGAACAACATTACTTCATTAGTATGGGAGTTGAGTATGTCACATATGCACTTATTAAATAAGTCAATATTGACTGTAAGCAAGTGCGAGAACAGGTTGGAGAGAAGACCTGAGCTTCGTCGAGGTCTGACATATTAAAGCTGGTTCTTAAGGTCACTTAACGTGTATAACGGGCACCATACTCACCAACTATACATGTATAGATACTCAAGTATCCGGCCCAGGTGGCATCCGCTCCTGGCGGTACTAAGGAGTCTCAGTACTGGCAGGGGGGGCAGTGTGCCAGAGGCATCTGACACGATACACTCGCTCCCCATGACACGAGACCCCACGTCCTCTCACCCATACCACTTTCCCTTGACCATTTTACCTACCGCTCAGCCATTCCCGCTGGCTGGTGAGCCTCACTCTGACGATGAAGTGGGCAATAGGGCACTGGACGTCGCTCCAAGTCCCCAGGTGGAAGGCTACTGCTGATACGTTAACAGCGAGGATGCGGTGCTGCGGCGGAGGGGAGGGCCTCGTGCCCTTGGTGCGAACGGTGATGACTTCACTAGCAGCTCCTGGACCTGACGGAGGAGGAGAGGGGGTAACTCAAGGAAATCTAGTTGTTATCAAGACGCCCTACATGAAGAAATCCACAAGGGCCGTGACGAGGATTCGAATTTACGTCCGAGAGCATCCCAGACGTTGCCTTAATCGACTGAGCTACGACATGGTCAAAAGAGTTGAAACCTGAAGTGACCATGTCGTAGCTATGACCAAGTCGTAGCTCAGTCGATTAAAGCAGCGTCTGGGATGCTCTCGGACGCAGGTTCGAATCCTCGTCACGGCCCTTGTGGATTTGTTCATTTGATGCATCAGGCTATTGTGATCTCTGTGTGTAACGCCCTGCATGCTTGTTTAGTATCATTTAGCGATTTGTGTAGCCTCTTTTGAGGTACCCATCTCTTTACATTTATTTTTGGTGTTAATTTTACATTTAATAGCATTATACAGGATAGTTAAATATTAAAGAAAATCTTAAACATCGCGGTAAATATTGAGTACGTGAGTTACGACGTATGAGGCTCCATTTGCTTGGGGTCTTCCCATACAAACTGAAAATTTCGTGGGTCTGCACCCACTAAATTTTCAGGTGGCCAAAGAAAAAAATCAGTTTGAGAACTTCTGATGCAGAAGTTGTGAGTGATGTAACATGCGTTACATTATTATATTCTATATCTTTCATCCGGAAGTACTCAAAAGTATTTGTGCAGTTAATTGTACCTTTGACTTAAATCATAGACTATTTTATTATTGAAAAATTTGCAATATTATTTCGTTAATTTATATACGCAATATGTTTCTTATTAAGATGAAACTGTTATGATATTGAAAGCACATCATTATAACAATTGTTCTGTATTGATTTGTGTAATTATTATTATTATTGCAGGTGAAGGAAAGTCACATACATATTTAATTATATTATTAAACAAAATCTTCGGATGAAACCTTCATCCTTTATGAAAGTGCTTTCAGAAAACTTTCGGATGAAACTTGCATTCGAAAATTTGGTTTAATTCAATACACTTACGCACGTATTGGGTCTAATCCTCACCTTTATTCGAACACTACGAGAGTGTAGTAAGTTTCTCCACTATTATTATTTTTATTATTATTAAGAAAATCCACTGGAGCAGGAGGTGGGCTCGAACCTACGACCAAGGCAATGCCATACCGAATACTCTATCACTATCTGATTATTATTATTATTATTAGTAGTAGTAGTAATAGTAGTATTGACCTCATATCCATCCTATTGGCAATTGGAAGAGCGTTACAGGGTTATATAATGAGTTCAGTAACTGGGCCCAAATTTCATGATGCTAAGCAATTTACATTTATAATAATAAGACTTAATAACAATACACATAATGAATTATATTGATAATAGTAACACAATATTTATTCCTGGGTAGTCAGTGTTATTTTAAAATCGCTTGTGCCTAAAATGATAGAAAATGCTTATTATTCCCCCCTCCCCACCGTCTTCAAGCTAAGCCTTTGAGACCGTTGAGGTGGTTTAGTTGCGGGTAAGATAAGTTTCTCTCGACAGCTCCGACTCCGAAACTGTCATGTGGATTTCCAGCGTCTTCCTCGCTCTCTGATTTACTGCTGCATCTTCAGAAGCCGACTGCCTCTCTCCGGAGGAGTGGGTATGGGCAGCTGAAGGCAGTGTGGCACAGAGGCGATGGAAGAAGCTAGATCCATCTTACAAATAAAAAAATTGTGGGGAATAATATCCATTTTCCAGACTTTGGAGGCGTGAACAATTAGAAAACAGCGCTGCCCAAGGAAAAATGTTATCGCAGTGGGTATATAATCATCCTGCAAGAGGTGGATGAACCAACGATCCCGTCGGGTTCCCCCGGGGGAAGGTTTACCTATCCTGTTATGTGAGGTGAGGTACATGTGGTACTCTGTGCCGCAGGTGAGCTCCTGTAGGGTGTACTGCGTCAGGTGGCGGGCCAGCGTCACCTCCCGCCACTCCCCGGGGTCAGGACGCCACGTGAGAGTCAGCTTCCTGATGGGGGCGCCGCCGTCGTCGACGGGTCTCCACGACACTGTCACCGTGGTGGGTGTGGCCCCCACTGAGTGAAGCAGGGCGGCGCTGGGGGGCACTGGAGCAGAAGATGTTAGTGGTGGGGGTCAGCTGTAGCCGCCTGAGATTACGAACGAACATTTCAATAAACATATTCATATATACACACACACGCTCTCGCGTCCACTTTTTGTTTCGTTATGTGTCTCATTTCCGTCGTTCTCTCCCTCTTGACTCACCCATGACGATGAGAGTGTAGAGGAGATGGTCAGAGCCGTGGCGGTTGGTGGCGTGGCACGTGTAGTTGGCGGTGTCTGAGCGCTGACAATCCCTCAGCAGAAGTCCTCCGTCAGGCTGTGGCTCGTATCTGCGAAGAATCACTTTCTTCAGTAATCAGCTACCCACGAGGGGCGGTCAGCCGCCCCTCTAGGCCCACATATTACAGACGTGTGGAGGTGACGGGACCCACATTACTGGGTCTCTCACACTGTACAGATCCAGTACAGCATTTAGGACGCCCTCTTAGCTCATCCAGAAAGTGATTTTGCATGGTAATTTGTTATTAAAATACTAATATAATTGTGATAAGGAAATAAATGTGATGAGGTGTTTAATATTTACCGAGAATCTATTTATGTGTTAATGGAAGGGAGGTGCTGGTAGTAGAGGGGAGTGGTGGTTGTGAGTGTTGGTGGTAGATGGGTGAAAGGTCGATGGAGGGTAGATGAGCAGAAGGTGGGAGGGAAGGAGGTATATATATATATATAGGAGTGATGGAGATGGTTTCTCACCTGACGACGCGAGAGACCGGGCATTGTTCCTCCTCCAGGTGATGGTCGGGCGGGCTTGCCCACGTGCGGACAGTCGAGGACCACGTCAGTGCCCTGAGGCACCCTCACCTCCCCGCCCACGCCATACACGCCCGCGCTCACTGCAGGCGGCGTGGGCGAAGAAAAAATGATAAAATATTCATATATATTCATCAGATGCGTATGTGTAAATACGCAAATGTAAATATGTAATAGGTAAAACCTTAATATCCAGATTGAAGGAAATGACGCAGGGGGGCTCGAACTAAATAACACAGTTGTTTGAAACACGAATGATACTGGATCCCACTAGTCAGTTAGACACATTTTAGCAGATTGCCGGAATTAACCCACGAATAAATGAAATTAGATTATTTTAATGATAGCATAATAAATACTTAATTATGGTGTAAACATTGATTGATTATGGAATTATTTAAATATATAAATATATTATTTATCAACATTCCATAGTTCTTTCAACCTCAGGGTCTCAGGGCTCTGTCTGGCTCACAGCGACCGTAAACAAGCTAGAGAGCTTTACAAGAACTTGTCGTCGACCTGCAAACACTCCATAAGGCTGAACACGAATCTAATGACCTTGAAAAAAAAATCCTGACAGTAGCCCCCTTCTCCCCCCCCCCTCCCACCTATTTCCCACCTATGTTTATGTTGTAAACAGTCCAAATTACCTGTAACGTGCGGTACCTGCTACACCTGTCAACCTCATGACGGCTATTAAGACCGCCGTAATAGCTCACTTGACCTTGATAATAGTCTACGACCTAGGTAAACTCTTTGTGTATGCACACTGAGAAGCCTCTCAGAGTATAACACCTCTCAGTGTATGACTTCGCCTCCACATATACTTGCTGGTGGGTATGTAAACGATTTTACGGCCTTAATTCAACCTCCGAGACTCCAGAAGAGTGCGTCCAGAAAAAGAGTTCGAACTTCACACTCCCAAAGATCAGTTAAGATTAACTAGGACTGTTCAGAAGATATGGTT
>WNGS01158745.1:12741697-12746758 GCA_020271785.1 Procambarus virginalis | reverse complement strand
CTCACGATGTTAAACGCATGCTCCGGTAATCTCACGGTGTTAAACGCATGCTCTGCTAATCTCACGATGTTAAACGCATGCTCCGATAATCTCACGGTGTTAAACGCATGCTCCGGTAATCTCACGATGTTAAACGCATGCTCTGCTAATCTCACGATGTTAAACGCATGCTCCGGTAATCTCACGGTGTTAAACGCATGCTCCGATAATCTCACGGTGTTAAACGCATGCTCCGGTAATCAACAACACAAAAACGCCTCATCAACTTACTGTTTCTACCCTCCCCCCCCCTTCCCCAGCGTGAACGAAACTTGACCGAGGACAAAAGAATTACCTCGCTCACTCCGCACTCTTAAACCTCAATCCTAACCCTGAAATGTGACAAAATCGGACGAAGATTTTCCAAATTATCCTCCGTCCCTCCCCCCCCTTCCTCCTACCCTTAGGCGCTAGGCGTGTTTGTCTAATTAATTTTTAATGAGAAACAGCGTTCACTCCGGGGGCGAAAATTGCAATCAATATTTGGACTGTGTTGATTATGTCGTCAGGTTGAGATATCCAACACTGAGAGGCGCGTCCGCGTCAGGCTGGATGGGAACGACTCAGTCTTAAAATCTTATTCACATCGGGGTAAAGATCGGCTGGAAATTTATTTGCTGTCGAACGTTATATTTGGTGACTTTTATTGGTGATTTTTTTTTTTATGGATTATGTAGGTTTTCGGATGAGGTGGTGAATGTTATATGACTTTCAGGGAAATTGAAATTACTGATCATGCAAATAATTTGGGAATGTCATTAGTGAGTGTGTGTGTGTGGGTGTGTGTGTGTGTGTGTGTGTGTGTGTGTGTGTGTGTGTGTGTGTGTGTGTGTGTGTGTGTGTGTGTGTGTGTGTGTGTGTGTGTGCCTGTGTGTGTGTATTCACCTAGTTGTGTTTGCAGGGGTTGAGCTTTGCTCTTTCGGCCCGCCTCTCAACTGTCAATCAACTGTTTACTGACTACTTTTTTTCCACACCACAACACACACACCCCAGGAAGCAGCCGGTGACAGCTGACTAACTCCCAGGTACCTATTTACTGCTAGGTAACAAGGGCATTCAGGGTGAAAGAAACTTTGCCCATTTGTGTCGGCCTGGTGCGGGAATCGAACCCGCGCCACAGAATTGCGAGTACTGCGCGCTGTCCACCAGGCTACCAGGTGTGTGTGTGTGTACTCGTCTGTTTGTACTCACCTGTTAGTGCCTGCAGGTTTTCTGGCTTTAGCTTTTGGACCCCACCTTTCTAGTAGCCGGTTCTCTCATGTAAAGATTTTTTCCTTGACTATTTCGCTATCTTATCTACTATTAACATCATGTATGAAGGAAGTTTATTATCTACAACATGCTCATTTAGTTCATTCCATTTTGTCCACTACCTTTAGGCTAAAAGAAAACTTTATAACATCTCTATGGCTCGTCTGATGGTCAACACATGACCTCTAGTTCTAATGGGATCCGTTGTCAACATTTCACTGTGGACTGTGCCAAAGTATTTTTTAGACAGTCCATAAAAACGAAATTTCCCCAACCGTCTCTCTTTCTCGCCTTATGTTCGTTACTTTGTCATAGAACTCTAGTAGGTTTGTTAGGCATGACTTCCCTTCCCTAAAGCTGTGTTGATGATTGTTTACATACTTCATTCTCTCTCTTACATTCCCAATTCTGTATTATTTCGAATACTTTGCTAAAGGATACTTGTCAGTGATACTGTAGGTCTGTAGTTAAATGCCTTTTCTCTATCTCCTGAGAAACTCTCTCCTTGTAATCGAGTCATTGGAGATCAATGCTGAGAGTACGCTGAGGGTCTGTACCACTTTATTTAACATACATGATGATGCATTATCTGGTCCAATGGCTCTTGATTTATTTAGTGATGCTAGTTGTCTCTTTACTGACTCTTGTGGTGTCTCAAAAAGCCGCCACAGATTGAGGAAAGATGTACAGGTTCGTAAGTGCTTGCGTAACCGCTTCGTGAAACTGGCCCCTGGCTTTGACCGAGGACTCACGGATAGAAAACGGGACATCCCGTCAATTTAACGAGCCGCGATGATATATATATATATATATATATATATATATATATATATATATATATATATATATATATATATATAGTACGTCATATTTGGACGTTGGGGATCTATATGTCTAAAAAACATGTACCATTGGAGAGGACAGGTTGGTCCTCTCGAATTTCTGATTAGCATATAATTATTAGCAATTAGCAGATCATGTGAAGTTCTCCTTCATGTTATCTGCTAACACCAACAGACAGGAAAATCGAGAGCAAAATGCACGACCATGAGTTCCTCTTGTGTGCCAGATTAAATTTGATCAAATATTTCCTCCAATGGTCAGTCTATACAAATTTGCAGCAACACATTTTCTTAGGAAATCAGTTGAATTCAAGCCAGGAAGATTGGTACACTGAGGTCTTGTGTTTAGGATGTTTTCAACCCATTTCAACTATCTCTTGATTACTTTGCTTCCTCTTAGGAAGGATTAGTCTGACAAGGATTAGTCTGCTTCATGGTGGATTATTCTGCTTTATGTAGGATTACTTTGCTTCCTGTAGGGTTAGTTTGTTTCATGGTAGATTATTCTGCTTTATGAAGGATAACTTTGCTTCCTGTAGGGTTAGTTTGCATCATGGAGGATTATTCTGCTTTATGAAGGATTACTTTGTTTCCTGTAGGATTAGTCTGCTTCATGGTGGATTATTCTGCCTTATGTACGGTTACTTTGCTTCCTGCAGGATTAGTCTGCTTCGTGGTGGATTATTCGGCTTAATGTACGATTACTTTGCTTCATGTAGGAATGTTTTACTTAAATTTGGACTTGTCTGCTTCATGTTGGGGTTACTGGAGCACGAGCAGACCGTAGGTGGTATAGATGTTTGTATTGAAGGATATCCTTAGTCGTATAACATCCTGAATTGTATCTGGGCCTCCTTTATCCTCAGGTTCATCCTACCATCTTCAAGACCAAGGTAGAATATCCAACTCACACCTCATCTACTGCCTAGGGTATAACTCCTACCTTTACCTCATCCTACCTGGTTTCATATTCAGTAGTTCGTTAATACCAAATGAAAAACTTTAACAATATTTAAGAGACAATATTTAACAATATTTAAGAAACAACTAATGTTTCCAAAGATTTGGGTTCTAGGCTAGGTGAAACAACAAAGAGACCCCAGAGCCACCAGCTTCCTTTTCCAGCGCCTTAGGTAAACACTAAGATACTGGAAGACACACACTGCATTCTTGGACACTGCATTCTTGGACACACACTGCATGTTTAACAGATCTCTAACCCTGTCCATGGAGGACAGAAGAAAATGTATATATGCTGGTTAGCATTGTAAATGTGTGGCCACGTCTGTGGTAGAAAATAATAATAATAAAAAAAAAAACTGCATTCTTGGTTCCTTTTCCGCCATCTGAGGAGCTGGAGGAGCTCGCTAGCCTGTTATCAATCCACAGATGATATCACAACTTTTATGTTACAAGTACACACACATGTTGTATGTATCATCACATACAAGTTGTGATGATATCACAACTTGTATGTTACCAATTTTGTAACTCATTTGGTGAAATAAGGCTCCAAATAAAAGATATATGTGTGTTTATGAGCGAATTGGCAGCTGCACTATTACAAGCTCAAGCCCCAGGAGGTTCAGACGTTTATTAAACAAATATTAAAATCCGAGGCTGAATATTTGAGCGAAGGTGTGAGATTGAACTGTGTTGTGGGATGTAACTGAGATAAAAGCTGCAACTAAGCGTCAATCCTGGAGACAGACTGTATTATTAATTAATTATTATTATTAATACAATTAATTAATAATTATTATTAATGATTATTAATTAATACAAGTAAAAAAAGACTGTTTTAGGGGAATAAACACTGTAGTTGATTAGGAATGGATTAGGAATTAATCAGGAATTGATGAGGTGTTTGTTAGGAATTGGTCAGGAATTGATCAGGAGATGATCAGGAGTTGATCAAGAATTGACCAGACGTTGACAAGCATAAACTAAGGGCAATAGAAAGATGAAATAGATATACATATAAAAGGCATAATTATGCCTTTTATATGCCCTGGAAACACAAACCGTAACTGTCTCTATTTTCCGCTTGTTACAACTTGTAATAAAGTTGTTACATCTTGGCTTAACGTCTTTATGACGTATTAGAGCGTTGTTACAACTTGCTATATTGGTTGTTATAACTGGTTAGGAGGTGTTAAAACTTGTTCGAACGTTGTACCAACGGCGTAGTTTCGGTGTGTGTTTGGCGGGTAAAAACCCCGTGAAAGAAAACAACACAAACACAAGATTGTTCCCTTTCTTGCCGACGACAAATATGGCGTCTTTGACAGCCTTGAACAGCATTAAGATATTGAACAAAAAAAAATTCTCATTTATACAACTTCACAATTACCAGGCGGACAATTATGACAACTTCGGCGCTGGCATCTCTAGCGATTAAACTCCGGGGAAATTAACTTGGGCAATATTTCCTCTCCAAGTTGCCTATGCCATTGTGTAAAGTTGTCGAGTTTTTGTCCAAACTTACCCGGACTTGGTGTCATTTTTGCCCCCCCCCCCTCACCCTCCGTATCAAGTTCGAGTCGTTTTTATAACATGAACTTTGTGTAAACTTTACTCTTAGATAGATGAAGAATTGAGCTTACTGAATGATTAACACGCTTGCCGGATGGGAAGGAGTTACATGCCTCGTATTCTCAGTGGTTAATAACTAAGGCTTGGGTCAAGGGTGGTTGGTTCATGGTTCAATGGTCCCAGGTTCAATTCCTGAGTAGGACAAGACGTCTGAGCAGCTTTTCCTTTCGTCTAATGAACCTGTTCACCTACTAGTAAATAGACAGCTGTTGTGGCTTGCATTCCGGAGTCAGGCAGCTGTTGTGGCTTGCATTCCGAAGATAATCGGAAGTCACACAGGCTCCACATCGCTGACAACAGGAACAAAATTGAGATTGAGAAAAATGTCTCGTAT
>WNGS01158745.1:12693265-12721886 GCA_020271785.1 Procambarus virginalis | reverse complement strand
ATTTTTTTTTTCTTTGCCATAGTACTTTGTAAATTGTTCGTTAGGGATTTTTTGCCATAGTACTTTGTAAATGGTTCGTTAGGGACCATAGCGTATAAAATGAAACACATTAGTTGAGAGAACTGGTTGATTTATGAAAGATAAACCCGTTCCACATGACAAACAATTAATTACGTTCGAACCGTTCTTGAAGAGTGCTCTCGCTTCATGCAGGTCGGCGTTCAATCCCCCGACCGTCCAGGTGGTTAGGTATCATTCCTTTCCCTCCGTCAGATCCCAAATCCTTTTCCTGATCCCTTCCCAGTGCTATATAGTCGTAATGGCTTGGTGCTTTTGGCTACTAGTTCCATTCTTGAAGAGTGGTTCGTTCTCTTGTATGTGAATCACCTCAATCTCAAACAGAAGCCAAAACAAATAATCTGACCTCTTCAAGACCCATGTAAGCAATTCTAATATTTATATATTTATTTATTTATTTATATACAAGAAGGAACATTGGGTTTGGGAGAATACATCGAATAGAACAGTATTAACAATCTTGTAAAGCCACTATAGTGCGCGCAGCGTTTCGGACAGGTCAATATACTTTACAATATACTTTAATACCCTTTTTAGATTCTAGAAAAAATGGTGTTAGGAGTTGGCACCTCTGGCCATCACAGAGGTTGAGCTGCTGTTTAGTTGGCAACCCTTCCTCCTATTTAGATAATAATTTTGTAACCATGTGCGCCATAGTACAAATATTGACGTACTAAGCAATTAAAAAGTAGAACTTTGTACTATTCACTTCATACAGTCCGACAAAAAATAAATAAAGTTAGAAAACAAACTGACATATTTCTAGACCTAGCTGGGTTCGATCCCAGGCGCCGGCGAGAAACAATGAGTAGTCTCTTTCACCCTATGCCCCTGTTACCTAGCAGTAAAATAGGTACCTGGGTGTTAGTCAGGTCTCACGGGCTGCTTCCTGGGGGTGGAGGCCTGGTCGAGGACCGGGCCGCGGGGACGCTAAAAAGCCCCGAAATCATCTCAAGATATAACCTCAAGAAGATAGCATAGCACACATATGTACTATATATTTAGGCCTCAGATAGTGTGTATTGTTCCTAGGAAGGTTAGGTTAGGTTAGGTTAGTTTTTTTTGCAACATAAGTAGAAAATCGTCGTTCAGTTTGTCTAAATTTAATATAGTAACGATTTCTAACTTCTAATTGCGTTGTATGTCGGTATATGTACTATGATCCTCATTCCTCCAATAAGTACTACCACCTGGACGTGGTACGTGGAATGTACGTGGAATGTACGGGCTGTACGTGGAATGGTCCGTGTATTTTGATGTTGTTCGAAGCTAGTTTTCGAGACGAGGATAATTTGTTTCTAGTTTGTATTGAATACACTCGCTGTACCAGAATAAGCAAAACGCCAAACATAACCTAAATTAATCCTAACCTAACTTAATCTAATCTAGTCCTAATCTAACCTAACTTAATCTAACCCAGTCCTAATCTAACCTAACTTAATCTAACCTAGTCTTAATGTAACCTAGTCCTAACGTAACTTAACCTAGTCCTAATCTAACTTAACTTAACCTAACTCAACCTAACCTAACTCAACCTGACCTAGTCTCAACCTAACTTACCCTAATCTTAGACTTAACTGTGCATATATAAATCTATAAAACGTAATAAAGTTTATTAACATTTGAGAAAAATATTGATTTATTGTGAATACAAATATGATCAGCCGTTGTGTTAACACAACCTAACCTAACCTAACCTAACCTAACATAACCTAACCTAACCAGCCGTTGTGTTATTCAAACACTGACTTATAAACGTCGGCAACAGTCAATATTTGTACTATTGAGTCCACGAGGAGGATGGGCGTTCTCCGAATCAGGATTTATCAAACATTTACGAAACCTGTGCATCTTTCTCCCATCATGGTGGGTTTTGTTACCATGAAATACACAGTTGACGAGCCCCGAAGCTCCGCGAAATTGTCTCTGTTGCAACAGTATCTAAATTGTTGAACAGAATGATCAACACGCCATTTCTCTTCAAAGAACAGCAGCAGCAGCAGCACCACCACCACCACCAGCAGCACCAGTAGCACCACCACTACCACCACCACCAGCACCACCACCACCAGCACAACCACCACCAGCACCAGCATCACCAAGCCAGACACGTCGGGCTCCTCCTCGCCACATCGGACACAACACCCGATGAAATTTCAGGCCCCACATGTTCTCTTACGTGTCTCCGCTTCCTTCTGGCCCGCGGACCATCACGGCACTCGGACCTCTCCTCCAGAGACCTCACCGAGGGACGCCGTCCAGGTGGGGGAGGTCTTCAGGGACCTCCAGCAGCCTTTGGAAAATATGAAACAGTGCACGAGGTCCAGAGGAGAGAGTCGCAACATACGATGGTGGGGAGAGGGATAGGAAAGAGAGGAAGGAGAGGAGGAGGGAAGGAGAGGAAGGATAGGAGGATTGATGCTCACTGACTTCGACTGAAGTCTTGACATTGGTGGTATATTTTCCCAAGAGTTGCGGAGAGCTTGGGGGAGTGACTGTGTGTGTGTGTGTGTGTGTGTGTGTGTGTGTGTGTGTGTGTGTGTGTGTGTGTGTGTGTGGGTGTGGGTGTGGGTGTGTGTTATAACAGATAACAAGAGAGAGGAGAGAGAGAGAGAGAGAGAGAGACGGAGAGAGAGAGAGAGAGAGAGAGAGAGAGAGAGAGAGAGAGAGAGAAAGAGAGAGAGAGAGAGAGACAGACAGACAGACAGACAGACAGACAGACAGACAGACAGACAGACAGACAGACAGACAGACAGACAGACAGACAGACAGACAGACAGATGGTGAGTGAGTGAATCAGTGAGTGACAAGGACATGGAACCAGAGCCCCCCCAAAAAAAAAAAAAAATTAACAACATAATTTCTCTCAGAAAAGGAGAAGGAGCGAACATATGGATTGTAGTAGCTTGCCGTGGTTGATGTAGGCATACATAATATCCAGTGTATGTGATAACAGCGTGTGTGGGTATGGATGTTTTTATTGTGTGTGTGTGTGGTGTGTGTGTGTGTGTGTGTGTGGTGTGTGTGTGGTGTGTGTGTGTGTGTGTGTGTGTGTGTGTGTGTGTGTGTGTTTTGTATAGAGATAATACATGCATCAGCCCCGCTGGTCAGCCGGGACACCCAGAGAGAGGAGAAGCGTGTCCGTGTCCAAGACAGAGGCTGATTTGATCCGAAGTCGTGAAAAGGATTTCTGAATAGAATTTGGTAAGAAAAAAAGGGGTGCGGGGGTGGAGGTGGAAGGGGGTGGGGAGGGACGTACGACGTGAAGGATAGGGAGACGTGCGGTTCATGTAGGAGCCGATAAGACCGTTTATCCGGCTACTATACCCGGATAGGAGCGTTTGTTGAGACGAACTAGCCCCGTAAAAAGAATTCACTCAATGATGGTAATACCATCAATTTTTTTCTTCATTTATGTTGAAAGAGGTCTCAGTCGAAGACCTACAGAACAACATTGTAGAAAGTTGATCCATCAGATTGTTGGGAGGAGAGACAGCCATGAAATTTCCACTACAATCATTCACACCTTGCAAGATAAGGGAAAGCATTATAAGACATAGACAGTTGGAACTCCAGGAAACGCAAGCAAACAGGGAAACAACAGGCTAAGGAGAAGAACAAACAGCCTGGAGCAACAGGAAACACCACCTGGTTGCTCAAGTCAGAATGGTAAAGTGCGTGGCAACAGGTAAGGAACCTCGCCAGTCTGAAGGGAAGAACAATGTAGTCTAAGAGGCTCAGCATAACACTGTTCCTTGCTTGACTGACTGACCTTCCCAAAGATCTGGGGTTATAAGAACAAGGTAAGGAAAGCACATCCCTTATAACGCTCAGGAAACAAAGGAGGACTCAAAGGAGCCCTGATCACAGCATTCACTAGTCAGAGAAGCCCTGATCACAGCATTCACTAGTCAGAGAAGCCCTGATCACAGCATTCACTAGTCAGAAGAGCCCTGATCACAGCATTCACTAGTCAGAGAAGCCCTGATCACAGCATTCACTAGTCAGAGAAGCCCTGATCACAGCATTCACTAGTCAGAAGAGCCCTGATCACAGCATTCAATAGTCAGAGGAGCCCTGATCACAGCATTCAATTCTCAGAGAAGCCCTGATCACAGCATTCAATTCTCAGAGAAGCCTGATCACAGCATTCACTAGTCAGAGGAGCCTGATCACAGCATTCACTAGTCAGAGAAGCCCTGATCACAGCATTCACTAGTCAGAAGAGCCCTGATCACAGCATTCACTAGTCAGAGAAGCCCTGATCACAGCATTCACTAGTCAGAGGAGCCCTGATCACAGCATTCACTAGTCAGAGAAGCCCTGATCACAGCATTCACTAGTCAGAGAAGCCCTGATCACAGCATTCACTAGTCAGAGGAGCCCTGATCACAGCATTCACTAGTCAGAGGAGCCCTGATCACAGCATTCACTAGTCAGAGAAGCCCTGATCACAGCATTCACTAGTCAGAGGAGCCCTGATCACAGCATTCACTAGTCAGAGAAGCCCTGATCACAGCATTCACTAGTCAGAGAAGCCCTGATCACAGCATTCACTAGTCAGAAGAGCCCTGATCACAGCATTCACTAGTCAGAAGAGCCCTGATCACAGCATTCACTAGTCAGAGGAGCTCTGATCACAGCATTCACTACTCAGAGGAGCCTTGATCACATCATTCACTACTCAGAGGAGCCCTGATCACATCATTCACTACTCAGAGGAGCCCTGATCACATCATTCACTACTCAGAGGAGCCCTGATCACAGCATTCAATACTCAGAGAAGCCCTGATACAGCATTCACTAGTCAGAGGAGCCCTGATCACAGCATTTCAATAAAGTTTGTGATATTAGTCAATCAGAACATGGGAGGGAACTGAACCAGGAGCTAGAGCTTAACTCTCCACAATTAAAAAAAACACGTGGGAACCAATGGACGAGTCAACACCACACACACCACACACAACACACACACACACCAACACACACACACACACACACACACACACACACACACACAACACACGCACACACACACAACACACACACACACACACACACACACACACACACACACACACCACACACACACCAACACACGCACACACACACACACACACACACACACACACACACCACACACACACACACACACACACACACACACACACACATTGAAATACGTGGCAAAAACACATGAAAATCTAATATAGACGAATTTAATAATCAAATTGAGATAAAGGTTTTTATTGTATTTTCTCTAAAATGTATAGCAACGCTGCTCCTTTTTTTTAAAACTGTTTTTCTCCTCTTTTTTATTATTGTTTATTTTGGCTTTTTTGTTTTAAATTGGTTCATGGGCCATGAATTTGCGTCTATATAGGAACATCTACTACGGGCTCACCATAGCCCGTGCTACTGGAACTTCTTGTTCCAGGTAGTGAATCTTTAACAACAACAAACAACAACGTAGCTATAGGCCTATGTTAGTGGGTTTTCTATTCTAACTACTTTTTTTTAATTTTTTGTCCATTTACATCGTTTGTTTTCTTCCTATTCTTGCTTCCCATCTTCTCTCCTTGTTCGTTAGTTCTTCTCCCTTTTCTTTCTTGCTAGTTTTCTTTTCGCTTCTATCCTCTGTTTCTCCTGTTCCCTCCCCTTCATTTTTGCCTTTTCTCCTCATTCTTCGTTATGCCTGTGTTTACTCTTTCTGTGTCCTTTATATATCTTATCCACTTAGTGTCATCTATTCTCATCTATACCCTCCTACATTAGCATCTACTCTCCCTCTCCTCTAGCACTTACCCCATCTACCAACATCTACCCTCCCTCCACCAACATCTACCCCCCCTCCACCAACATCTACCCTCCCTCACCACCACATCTACCCCCTCCCACCAACATCTACCCTCCCTCCACCCAACATCTACCCCTCCACCAATCTACCCCCCCTCACCAACATCTACCCCCCCTCACCAACATCTACCCTCCCTCCACCAACATACCCCCCTCCACCAAATCTACCCCCCTCCCCAACATCTACCCCCCCCCTCCACCAACATCTACCCCCCCTCCACCAACATCTACCCATCCACACGGGTCTCTCACGGCTCTTAAATAACCCCTTGTGGCACCAGGGTTGAGAGGATGCAGAGTTAGCGCCGTCAAATATTTAATAGTGACAACGTAAATGTGGGAGGGATGGGAGGGGAGACGGGGGATGGAAAGAGGGGTAGTAGTAGTAGTAGGGAGAGACGGGGGTGGGATGGATGATTAATGGGGAAAGAGGGGGCAAGATTTTGAGATATAGGATATTACTAGGGGGGGGCATTTATGGGAGGGGGTCAGGGCAGGAATGGTAGAGGAGAGGGAGGGGGGAAGAGACGGGGAGAGGGGGGGAGAAGAGGGGGAGAGGAGAGCATGGGGGAGAGGGATGGAGGAGAAAGAATGAAAACCAAAGCTTTTTTGATCATTTTGTGAGGGATCGTACGGCCGCTGTAGTCATGTTGTGTCTGTGGCTTTTTGGTTCATTCTCGGATTCCTCATGGCTTGTGAAGCCGTGAGGAAGTCTTCCTCATGGCTTGTGAAGCCGTGAGGAAGTCTTCCTCATGGCTTGTGAAGCCGTGAGGAAGTTCCTCATGGTTTGTGAAGCCGTGAGGAAGTCTTCCTCATGGTTTGTGAAGCCGTGAGGAAGTCTTCCTTATGGCTTGTGAAGCCGTGAGGGAGTTTGGATAGATATGCAATGAGTATGGATAGATAGATAAATATGAAATGTTTAACTCTTAACGAAAAGATTTAAAGCTGTAATGTATCCATTGGACAGCCAGGTGGATTGCTCTGGACACTTTCAACTGGCCAGAATCCAGCTGGACATTAGTGGCTGGTCAGTTCTCGCTACGTGCTTTTGTATGTCTCAGAACACAGCTACTATGAAAACCAAGAATACGCTCAGCTGGTGAGTCTGAATAGAAACTGCCAGCTGTCTCTGTACACGCAGCTGGCTATCCCCCGGACACACGCAGCTGGCTATCCCCCGGACACGGGCAGCTGGTTAGCCCCGACATCATAAAGCATTGAGCACACTGGTGTTAGGGCAGTATATCACTCTTGACGCAGAGATCCGAGGGCTGTTCCCAACTACTCCTAAACTGTCGTAATTCTCCTCCCTGCTGGTGGTGGCGGGGGTGGTGGCGGGGGTGGTGGTAGTGTGGTAGTGGTGGTAGTGGTGGTAGTGGTGGTAGTGGTGGTAGTGGTAGTGGTAGTGGTAGAGAAAGTAACGCTTGGGCAACTCCCGCCATTGACCTCACTGCTGTTATCCCGACAACGGAGGGAATCAGCCAAAGTTGCAAAAAAATTTTTGCCGTCCAAAAATCCCAGGTTACAAAAACAGTCTACCACCAACATTAATTTCTTTGTCAGTATATATGTTACTTTTGATTCCGATTATCTGAAGATCTACCATTATAGGCCTATATGCCTATATGCCCGACAGACCACTGGAACATTATTTAACACAGTGCACAGTTACAAACCCATTAAGATTTCAACTTAGATTCAACAGAGCAGAAGAAGTTGTTAAACACATATGGCAAAATCTTACTAAAGCGATCATACGAGTCATAAATACTCACACTCCACCCAAGTAAAACAGAAACAAGTAACACTTAGTGGGCCAGCCAGAGGCTTAGGGCCCGCGCAGAAGAATGTGAAGAATGTTTTTTTGCATCCCTGCAAAAAAAAAAACTCCTGGGACCCCATACTATTTATTTATGTATGTCAATGACCTATCTAGTGGAGTTGAGTCTTATATGTCAATGTTTAGAAACGATGCAAAACTAAAGAGAAGAGATGTGACAGCTGAGGACTGTAAGATTCTCCAAGATGACTTAAACAAGTTGCTCCAAGAAATGGCTACTGGAGTTCAACATCAGGAAGTGGAAGGTGATAGGAAATAGGAACCGGTGTCAGGAGACAAAAAAAAAAAAAAAACAATACACGATAGAGGGAAACTACCTCCCTATAACGACCAGAGTAAAAACACCTGGGAGTGGACATAACACCAAACCTAATTCCGGAGGAAATGATCACAATAAATAAAGTCCACTACGGGCTCACCATAGCCCGTGCTACTTGGAACTTTTTGTTCCAGGTTGCTAACCTTAAACCACAACAATAACAACACAATAAATACCAATAGAAAAGAGGACGCAGATAGAAGATTGAGACTTGGAGATGGAAGATTGAAAAAGTAAACTCTATCCATAGTTTCAAAAAGTAGATAGGAAAGTGAAATAGATCAGGAGAATTGCATTCGACAGCCAGTGGACAGATGAGCGGGGTCCAAGAGCTATAGCTCGATCCTGAAGTCAAAAAAATTAAATTAGACACAAAATGGTTTAAAGATTACAAAAAGAAAGGGGTTAATGCACAAATAATAACAATAATTACAGGGGTGCTGTAGTGTGTATATAGCGATTGTAATGAGTACATTGTGCAGTAATTAGCGCAGGAAATATAATGAGCACTGTGGGAATAACGGGCTTATGATGTTGTAATGCTCACATAGTGTAACAAAGGGGTTGTGGTGGTGTTCTGTGGTGTTATGTTGAACGTGTTCTGGTGTTATGGTAGTGTGGTGGTGTGGTAGTGAGGTGGTAGTGTGGTAGTGTGGTGGTCATGGTATGGTAGTGTGGTGGTGTGGTACCCTGGGATCAATGGCACATTCCTAAGGTCAGCAGGTGAGAATGTGTACCTGGACAGGTGATCATTAGCGCCTTCCACAGCACATTCTTCACCCCATATTAGGCGGCGCGTAAGAATTCCCAACTGAACCACAAATAATAATAATGTTACGTCTTATAGAGATGTGTGTGTGTGTGTGTGTGTGTACTCACCTAGTTGTACTCACCTAGTTGTGCTTGCGGGGGTTGAGCTCTGGCTCTTTGGTCCCGCCTCTCAACCGTCAATCAACAGGTGTACAGTTTCCTGAGCCTAATGGGCTCTATCATATCTACATTTGAAACTGTGTATGGAGTCAGCCTCCACCACATCGCTTCCTAATGCATTCCATTTGTCAACCACTCTGACACTAAAAAAGTTCTTTCTAATATCTCTGTGGCTCATTTGGGCACTCAGCTTCCACCTGTGTCCCCTAGTGCGTGTGCCCCTTGTGTTAAACAGCCTGTCTCTATCAACCCTGTCGATTCCCCTTTGCGTTATTTGAATATGACCGATTCATTCATGAATATTCAAATATGAATATTTGAGTGCGTTATTGAATATGACCGAGAGGATTAGATCAAATATTCTATCACGAATCTTCTCTATATCCCTTACATTCTTCGCTTGGGAAGGAGGTTAAACAATTATCTCTAAAATCTTTCCATTTCTCAATATTATGAGCTTGATGCGAGTCGCTGAAGGCCGTGTTGCGCTGAAGCTCTGTTCAACATCTTCGGAGGCAGAGGAAAAATATTATATATACCGTGCATGATACGAGGTGAGGTCTTAATCGATCGATGTTACTTGGGATAGTGGAAATGATACGTAGCGTTAGAGTGTATTTCTGGCTTGGCTTTGTGGATGGTTGAATATACTTCAGTGTAAACTGGCTGCTAGCAATCGAACGAAAGTGTTTGACATGTATTGCTTCGGCTATGTCTGAACTTATATTGTCGTTGTATCTGGCGACCCCTTGAGGACAGAGTAGATAACTCTCGATGTCCATTTATAAAGCATAAATACTCCCTGATGACCAGCCGACGAAAGTATATATCCAATGATTGTTACTAGGCAAATATCAGAATCTATCTCTGCTGGACACTCACTTTGTATAAACACCCGATGACTGTTGGTACTCAGTGAGCATACCGTTCTCAATATCACCCCTCAGCGAGCATAAACACGCCCCTTCCCCCTCATAATGGCCAGTTAGCGAGCATAAACACCCCCCCCCTCCTTCCAAACCATGATAGCCACTCAGCGAGCAAATGCACCATCTTGCCACCGCCCGCCGAAGGCTCGACTCGCCCTCACAAACCACCAGATGACAAATGATGCCCGTGGATATGACAGCATCATTCCGGAGCAATCACACTTTCAATTTTACCTTCTCGTAATTCTCTTGTTCTATCAAAGAATTGCCGAGCGGAGGCCATTGCCAGCGGTGGTCGGCTCCGGGGCCAGGGTAACAATTATTTTTATTTGTGTGGCCACAATACTCACTATTATGGGGGAGATGTTGTTATTGTGTTATATTGTGCGTTCACGATGTTCTCTACGGCGGTTTTTTTTTAAGTCGAGTTCTTTATTCTCATACGTTGTTCTTTGTATTAATACATAATTGTTATTTGTAATTATCGCTTGTGATATACTGTTGTTCTGCACTTTACCTATGTTTGACCTTGACCCCCTGATTGGCATGCTGCAGAAGCAATTGGCTTCGTTGCTGGATAACGCTAACATTTTAGTGTTTTTTTTTTTTCGTCATCAACGGTGTTTTTATCTTTTTGAACGAATTGTCGCAAGTTCTCAGACACGTTCATGGGCTTAACATATATACAAAAGTACTCCCATCAAGGGAGTACACTGTATACTGTACAGTGTACTGTACAGTACACTGAGGGGTGTACTACACGTCTAGGTGTACATTCACTAAGAGTTTACTTTGTACCTGGACAATGTTCAGGATCACTTGATTGTTTCTTAATAGACATGGGACCACTTGATTTATTTCAACAGGTGTGGGGGGGGGGGAGATCATTTAATGTTTCAAGTGTAAGGTAGACATTTATACGAATTGGTCTTTTTTTTGCAATTTCCCAAAATCTTATGTTCTTAGTTTCTGCGCATCATCCGTTCCATCTGTGAGGTGTTGACTTGTTCGTGACGTGGATTAGACGGGCCAGGTTACAGACAGAGGGAACAACAGACAAACAATTAGACAGTTAAACAGACAATAAGACGGACAATCAGATAAGGGTACACACAAGGAGACGAACAG
This sequence comes from Procambarus virginalis, assembly GCA_020271785.1. Taxonomy (NCBI): domain Eukaryota; kingdom Metazoa; phylum Arthropoda; class Malacostraca; order Decapoda; family Cambaridae; genus Procambarus; species Procambarus virginalis. The sequence goes on along the minus strand of WNGS01158745.1, from coordinate 12,710,806 downwards.
TCAGACAAGCTAAAATAACGAGATGNGGTGGCGAAATGTCGAATGACTACTGACCAATGAACTGTACTTGACTGGGGCACATATAATTTCAATAAGTGATCCCAACCTCTAGTTTACTTTCTATTCCTCCACATGTGTAAGATCAAATTCTATACTTCCAAATTTCTAAGTTCGACTTCAATACTATCAAAGTTGTAAGATCAAATTCCAATTCATTCAAATCAGTAAAATAAATTAAATGCTTCAGCCAGAAGTCATAGGATGATAACTATCCCTGGCCGGACACAGCCGAGACTGAGTAACAAGAATATCAATTAGTTATGTTTTTATGGCTAATTTTAACTTAGTTGGTCGATGAGTAATCAAGTGGCCGTTTATGGGTTTATAAAAATCCAAAAGTTCAGGTTTGGTTTAGTAGTTTACAAATAATCTCTCTCCCTCTTCCACCCCCCCCTCTTCCCTCTCTCTTTCTTCTCTTTTTTCTCCTCTTCTCCCCTCTTTCCTTCCGTCTCTCTCTCCCCATCTCTCTTTATTTCAGAAAATGCAATACTATAAATAGAAGAAACAAATATGGTCGGAGCACAAAATACCACCCATGATTTTATTTCATCATTCATGAAAATCAATAGGGGGGGGTCGCTGTACATGTCAGTATTTCTTAAAGTGTGGCACTGGAGTCGACCCGACTGGTCGATGAACGCTCCCATAATCCCCAAGATTTTATCTTTTAAATTTGGGTGAGGCTAGCCCTTTATGTCTGGCCTTTAACCTCTGAGAGAGACATTCTTTTGCATAGATATTGATTTTGTCGCGAATGGAAAACTAAACGATTGAAGAATTGCGTCATGCTGCTATGAAGACGTTTAGAGATGTGTTAAATATTATTTTTAATCTCCCAAGAATGTAATGTCGCCATCTTGCTGAAGGCGCAACACTACTGTAAAATTTACGGATAAACAAAGGCGTATATTTGCGTATATCTCCCACGTGTGGAGGCTGCTGGTTTACTTTCCGGTACAGTAACCTGCCTTGTACTTGGGAACCGGGGACGTGAACACGAGCATTATATTCCATGTATAATGATCCTTCCTCAAGTTTTATAATGCGCGTATACACAGCCTCATAACATGCAAATTCCATGTCATAGTATCCGCATACCCGGGCTTGTAATCAGCCACAGACGTTAATGACTTGTTAGCAAGCCGCTTGCGGATTATTCGGTTGAGTGTGAGTAGGAAGCCTTCCTGCTATGTCGGGCGCACAGCTGCTACGGTCTTCATTAGTTCCTTCCTCTCTCTCTCTCTCCTCTCTCTCCATCCTTCCAAGACGCAGTTCTTCGTCACGCGTCATCAGGAACGGACATAATTCAGTCCTAACAGAGGGACGTCATGGCTACCCAGCGCCTCCTCACCTGGTCTCATCTCACGTTAATCTCCCCCTCTACAGCTCCCCACACCCCCACCCTTTAATTCCCCCCACACACCTGTGTTCTCTGTGGGATACCGCCAGCGAGGTTGTCGGCTAAATGAAGCCAATTTTCCCTCCCTGACAGCACACTTAATGATGTCAGTGTCGCGCGCGACAAGAATTGAATCGCTCGGGAGATGAGGGTTAGTGCGGTTATCTTTGCATAAGGCGGCGCCGAACATGTGCAGAGAGGCTGGGTTATCGCCTCTGATGACTCGTGTGGTAAGGGCTTGTACTGGCGCCATGGCTGCTTGATTGTCGCTAGCTTCCTCCTAGAGGGATGCAAGTGTGTGTGTGTGTGTGTGTGTGTGTGTGTGTGTGTGTGTGTGTGTGTGTGTGTGTGTGTGTGTGTGTGTGTGCCTCGATCTCCTCTACACTTTGGCTCTTCTAATTGTCATGTTTCATGCTGTTGTTAAGGCGGTCTCTTGTCCTAACTCGGCAGGTTCCTGAATGCTTTTTCCAAATGTTAACTACTTCACTCCCCCCCCCCTCTTCCCTCCCCCGCTCATTACCAGGAAAATAAGACAGTTTATCAGTGAATATAATGGCCGGTAGCTATACAGTTTGTGACACTGAAAATGAACAAACATTACCAATATTATCGTAGTCTAATTCTGTGTTTTCAGAGCCTGAAAGCTCTATAACAGGCTATAGACACGTATCGCAACAATCAACTTTATTGCTATTAAAAAAAAAGGACAAGGAACATCCTTTTCATCACGAATTTTGCAGAAATTGGTACTAATCTCAACATGTCTCTGCCACAAATTAATGCCTAATCAATCGTGTAATGTCCTAAATGTACTAAAAGCCCTCAGTCACCTTTCACACACAACACAAACTGTGTTTGACACAAAGAGGACACCATGCAACAGCGTCAAGTGAGGCACAAGGAAAAAAACAAACCTTAGTCTTGGGCAATTTCAACCACAAACAAATTGACTGGGCAATGCAGGCTCTCCATGCAGGGTATGAACACACAGGTATTGACACACTGGTAGGGTATGGACTCGCCTTCAGCACTGCGGACACTATGGAGTATTACCTTCAAAAACAACATTAGACAAGGGGGAACGAAGGAGGAATAAATCAGCCATGCTAGACTGAAGTCTTCACTCAGAGTGATGCGGAAATAGGATAAAATAATAGGTGTCAGTAGGAGTCAGAGACCACTCAGACCTCGAGAGACCACTTGGAGCCAGAGACAAGGAGGCGAGGAAGAACCTCTTAGCGTCAGAGACGTAGAATTAGATGAAGAGAAACTACATTCACCAATTAAAAACCACTTATGATAAGAGTTAAGGAGTGTTGGGAGACGTTGGACTAGGTAAAACAGGACAGAAAGGCGGGGTCCAGGAGCCGAAGCGTGATCCTTCAGGAAAAACTGCATAGTATGTGCCATCAGTCAGCCTTCAAATGTTAAGCAGAGAAATAAGCAGAGAATTATTAAGAAATTTAGAGCAGAGAAATATTAAGAAATTTTGAGAGAGCAGAGGAATTTAGGTCAACACTGTCTATGGTCAGAAAGATTTTAATGATAATAAAAAACAATAATAATAATAAAAACAATTATAATATGACTGAAAAAGTGTTAATAATTGAATATTAATATTGTGACCTTAATTATTAAAAAAAATAATTGTGATTTTATTATATGAATACTAATAATTATACAATGTTTTAAATATTTAAAAATATTTTTTGTATAAATTATTTTCATTTGTTTAGAAGTTAATACTGGTTACAATTATATGCATTATCTAAAAATGGGCAAATTTTCGCTACGGGGCAGAGAGAGACAGAAGGATGATGATAAGATACGAGACAGAGAGAGAGAGAGAGGAGAGAGAGGGGAGAGAGAGAGATAAATAAAGAGGTACGTCAGAGCCCTTCCTCATCACCACCACAGTGTACTGCTCCTTTGGGATCTCAAGGCTTCTCCCTTCCTCTCTGCTTCCCTCCTTCCCTTCCTCCTTCCCTGCCTCGTCTAACACTATCATCGTCTACTTCCACAACTCCCATCACAACCTACTACTCCAGCCACTTGTCCCCACAACTACTCTCCTCACTACCATCCTTTCCCCCACGACCACGAAAAGACGTCGAAACTGCATTTTTTAAAAGCTTTTTCCAGGTAGTACCACCTTAGACTTTCAATGAAAAACTAGATTTGACTTCCTACTTTGCAGGTGAAGTCACTATAAGATGCTCCACTTTCACCCTTTGAGGCGGACCTCAGAATTTTCCCTTTCACAGACGAGGTGCCCGAAGCTAATCCCTATAAACACTTAAAGGGAGGCATGGGATTTCAAGATTTTCCACTTGTCTTCTAAAGGCGAACTCAACTCTAACCTTCAACATTATAAGAAAATTTCAAAATTCCCAACTCACTTTATGATAAGGATCTATCCTCTTATCCACACTATCAATGTTTAAATGATTACATCAGACTATCGGGGCTAATTGAGACAATTCTTAGGTGGCTCAAACACGTTGCACCAAGATTGTAAATATTCACATAACTTTAATTAATATTTGTAAACGTTAATTGTGTGACTAATAATGAATTAATGTAATTCATTGTATAATGATTATTATTTGTCTAGGTATGGGTTTGTGAGCCCCTTGAGCTAGGACCTGTAAGAGAGGGTTGAAAGAGCCTTAGCTACTCTATTAATCTGGAGTGCATCTTACTAAGATCTCAACTCATTTGAACTTGATCTAAGCCTGTTTGAAACTCTTCGCAATTCAAGCGAAACAAAGATTTAAGCCTCTACTGTTGAGAATATATTTAGGGTTTGTCTTCCCCTCTTTCCTGAGCAAGAATTGAAGGATTAATTGCATTCGCCTGTGAAAGGATTGAACCCCCCTTGTCTCATGCCTTGATGAGGTGATTTCGGGAATTAAATCTACCGAGGTTGGATTTATGTAGTCAAGGGTTTCAATTAACAGATTGAATACTATGATAAGACATAGGGAAATCTACAGAAAATGAGGCATCAATGAGAAAATATTGTGGCACAACAATGGGATCTAAATCCCTCCGTGGATTCCCCAGTCACACTATGATTAAATCCACGTTTTTTAGTGGATTTCGAGGTTAAAGCTCTATTGTAGACATTACATTTTTAAAGGCAAATCCTAATAGCAAGGCACCCGAAATCCTTTAAAATTTGTCTGTTTAAGGATTTCAACTCTCTTTCTATTCTCTATTATGGGGAAAGTGACTATGGGGAAACCCATAGTCACTTTACCCCTTCAACACTCTTTACCCATTAATGAGGGAGGGCCTGTGTAGCCTCCTCCTCTTCCTCCTCCTCCTCGCTCCAATGAGGCATAGAGGGACAGGGGAATGAGAGGGACTTAATCCCGCTCATTATTTCAGATACCTGGTGGAGATTTACGGCGCCCGTCGCCAAAATTACTGTCATTATCTGAGTTTTACGTTCCGAAGAAAATTATCGCAGGATTATCATCGTCTGGTTCCACCTGCTTGTTCGTGTCTGGCGATTGTACAAGCTCTTGCTACAGGCCGGTTTACCTTGCTTGTTCGTGTCTGGTGAGTATATAAGCTCTTGCTACAGGCCGGTTTACCTTGCTTGTTCGTGTCTGGGTAGTATACAAGCTCTTGCTACAGGCCGGTTTACCTTGCTTGTTCGTGTCTGGGTAGTATACAAGCTCTTGCTACAGGCCGGTTTACCTTGCTTGTTCGTGTCTGGGTAGTATACAAGCTCTTGCTACAGGCCGGTTTACCTTGCTTGTTCGTGTCTGGGTAGTATACAGGCTCTTGCTACAGGCCGGTTTACCTTGCTTGTTCGTGTCTGGGTAGTATACAAGCTCTTGCTACAGGCCGGTTTACCTTGCTTGTTCGTGTCTGGGAATTGTACAAGCTCTGACTGCTGAAAGCTTGTTCTCCTTGCTTGTTGGCGTCTAGCGATTGTATAAGACATTAATAAACGCCTACACATCTTGATTGTTTAGATCCAGCTTAGAAGTTCATCTTATCTTCGTGTTCAACACGTGTACAAGATCATGGCGAGCGCTTGTTAGTGCCGGCTCACCGATTTGTTCTACCAGCTTGTTCGTGTCTGGTGACAGCACAAGCCATCGCTGATAGCTGCTATTAGTCCCCCCATCATCACCGCTTGTTCAGTCACGGTAACGTCTTAATAAACTCCTGTTAACTGTTGTTCAACGCCTGGTTCACTATCTGCTGTTCATCACCATCATACTTGCTAGTCGTCCCAAGATGTTCTTCACTTTCGTTCACATCTGTTCATACTAGTTCTCCTCAAGTACTTTTTGACTTATTGTTGCTTTATCTTTTTCTCTGTTATGGCAATAATACGCAACTGCAAATTGCAACCAGACAGAATAAATTCTAATAAAAAGGCCCCCGATCTAGGGAGGTCAGGTAAAGAAGAGACAGATAAAGAGAAGTCTGGTAAAGATGAACCCCTGGAAACAGCCCAACTACCCAAGGAGCCTAATTAGCCTCAAGAAAGTCAACACGCGTGTAAGATATTCATGTCCTTATTAACCAGGGGCTTAAGCATTAATTCTGTGTCGGATATAATTTCTCAGTTTACTGGGGGGTCGAGTTTCAGCCGCGGGGTACCGCCTCTCATCCCTCAAACGATGGGTTATCTTGAGGTTATCTTGAGATGATTTCGGGGCTTTTTAGTGTCCCCGCGGCGCGGTCCTCGACCAGGCCTCTACCCCCAGGAAGCAAGCAGCCCGTGACAGCTGACTAACATCCAGGTACCTATTTTACCGCTAGGTAACAGGGGCATAGGGTGAAAGAAACTCTGCTCATTGTTTCTCGCCGGCGCCCGGATCGGACCCGGGACCACAGGATCACAAGTCCAGCGTGCTGTCCGCTCGGCCGACCGGCTCCCTGTGCTCACCTAGTTGTGCTTGCGGGATTGAGCTCTGGCTCTTTGGTCCCGCCTCTCAACCGTCAATCAAATCTGTGTCTGGCGTGTCGTGGGTGTCAAAAGTTCCCGAACATATTGCACGATTTCATCACTAATAAGATCGCGTTTATTTACGTATATAGCCAACGTAACAAATCCACCTATTAACCAAAACAGGCGACGGTTAATAAATATTACGTTTTCTATGCAGCAATCAGTTTGGATTTTTTTTTTACATTTATTTTACATTTATTAAAATGTAACTTTACAACTTTGCAGCTCAAATTTTTATTATTGTTAAGACTTATTGAAAAGAACTTAATGTCATGAAAAATAATTATTAAAAGAACTTATTTTCATGAAAAATATTATTAAAAAACTTATTGTCATGAAAAATAATTATTAAAGAACTTATTGTCATGAAAATAATTATTAAAAGAACTTAGTCATGAAAAAAATTATTAAAAGAACTTATTGTCATGAAAAAATTATTAAAAAAAACTTATTTATGAAAAATATTATTAAAAGAACTTATTCTTATGAAAAAAAAACTCGTAACGTTTCAGTGCTCATCAACGGTTTACTAAATTTAAACAAGCCCGCTAAGACTGAAGAAACATGTAGATGTAGGTTTCGTAAGTGCTTAGCGAGTAGTGGAACAAGCAGTCACACATCCACTCACCTTCCCCAGGTAAACGATATATGACAGCAATCCAGAAATTAAAAAAAAAAGACAGCTGCATCGATTAGTTCATGAATGTCTTCTTAGAATTCATTGAAATTGTAATATTAATTTGATCAGAAAACGCGTTTTCTAACTTTTAGAATTTTTCATTATTCTGTAATTCAACAATTACAGAATGAACGTAACTAGTTTGTCCCCATCGGCCAGGCAAGGGATGAGGANGAAAAACTATGCTGAGTATACTTACTATGCTGAGTAGACTTGAGAAACTATGCTGAGTATAATATGAGAAACTATGCTGAGTAGACTTGAGAAACTATGCTGAGTATACTATGAGAAACTATGCTGAGTAGACTTTGAGAAACTATGCTGAGTAGATTTTGAGAAACTATGTCTGAGTAGACTTTGATAAAACTATGCTGAGTAGACTTTGAGAAACTATGCTGAGTATACTTTGAGAAACTATGCCTGAGTAGACTTTGAGAAACTATGCCTGAGTAGACTTTGAGAAACTATGTCTGAGTAGACTTTGCTAAACTATGCTGAATATACTATGAGAAACTATGCTGAATATACTATGAGAAACTATGCTGAGTATACTATGAGAAACTATGCTGAGTATACTTCTCACATCCTTAGACAGTATGCTAACACTAGATGCGTTGAATGTTGTATCATCCGATAATAAAATTGACGGAACATAAATATTTCATACGTGTTAGTGTAATCGCTTAATGGGTATTAAGCGCTCCACATAGTAAATAAACTCTAATGCTTAATAATTACTAAATTGTTTGGGAGAGCATTATATTAATTATGAGGTAATAAAATAATTTTGGGGGAGGCTAAATTGAAATATGTCTAAATGATAAACACTTTGCTGGAGTATATATTATGAATACTAAAAACAAAACGATAATTAATAGGTTTTACGTAGGGTGAGGTCGATTATCAAGAAATAATTAAGGAGCATATGGTAAGATAATTATAAGATAATGAATACCAGGAGGTAATTATTAGGATATTCACGGGCTATAGAGACTGGGGGCTATAGGGGGCTCGAACGCCGACCTGCATGTAGCCAGCTATCTGCCACTCTACCTCTCAGGCCAAGTGGAGGAACACTAATACACCCAGACAAACGCCACGACTGTCACAACTTAAAATTCCCATTATACACCTAAACTTTACATGGGGTGTGGGGGATTAACAAGGCCCTTAGAATATACAAACCCCCTAAAAGCAGACACTAATTATATTCATCACACTCTCAAGAGCACACAGTCCCACTTTAACGACCTCGTTCGTTATTGCAACACTTGGCAGGAAGGCACCTCGTACTTTATGAAGCGAATTATAAAGACGACCAATTACTTAGCACGGTAGTTGTCCTCTGGAATTGAGAGATGAGCAACTGTGTATTTTATGTTGCAAGATTATATATATATATATATATATATATATATATATATATGTGTGTGTGTGGAGCGAGAGAGGAGCCAGATGTCTTGGCGTTAGGCTTAAGACCTAACAACCGGTTACGAAGGCTTTATTGGGCTTAATTACTGGTCAACCTGCAAGTATGCCTCAGTTCTAAATATTGTTCTTGCGAAGTAAACTCTCAAGTGAAATATTTGAATACAAATATGTATAAATGGTAATAAACGCGTGATAAATTATATGAAAGCGTATAACTACGAAGGAAAATTTAACGATTTCAATGAAAAGGAGAACTTTCGTGCTGATCAATGCAGTATCAAAAATATTAACAATGCAATACAATACTTGAATGTTTAAACAGGAAAAAGAACAGTCACATATGAGGTTAAAACTGATATCTGTATATTATTGGTTGGTGAAGATTAGAAAAAGAGGAAACTGCAGACGGTCTAATGACCAATACAAGAAGTAGTTACAAGAAGTAATGTCCCTATCGGGAATACAGTTGTCTATTAATCATCTTACTAGATCACTTTTTAATATAATGATTAGTAATGGATTCAATGTGTATAAACCATTACTAATATTTATATTTAATGGTTTTGTAATTTGTATTAAACAGATTCAATAATATTTCTATTAAAAATGATTTTACAATTGAATATTTCATAGAAATATTATTGAATCTGCTTTAATTAAAATTACATAAGCCATATAACGTGAAAGTTAGTAAAAGTTTGTACACTTTTATATTAATTTTAGACAGATCAATTGAGAAATGATCTTAGCAAGATGATCAATAGACACCTATCACCAGTGGGACATTAATCCATGAACTGATATGTATTGATCACTAAGGCCGTCTGTCGTGTCCTCATTTTCTTATCTTCATGAACCAATGTATTATAAAGACTTTTGTTTTTTCAACCCACTTGACACTTGCGTCTTTCCTGCTTACATATTTAATTTTTGTATACTTTTGATGATGCATTTATTAACACGAAACCTCTAACGTAATTTTCAATTTAATTTCCCCCCTCATTGTTCTAGTTTCTCCAGTTATTTTCATAGTTTCCCCTCATAGTTATACGTTCTCGAATAATATATATATATTATATTTGTACCACTTTATACATCGTTCTAAGGGGACTTTTCACTAAAATTCGTTACATTTATCTAAAAAATATTTACAAAATTACGCTTAAAATGTCACTCTAAATGTGAGTTAATATAATTCATCGTTAATGAAAACTAATATAGTTTTTCAGAGTCCATAAGTGACAACAGACTTAGTTAATCCCCCAAAACACTAGTGTAACTCCATGTATTCCCCTCACGTTAGTCGAGTTCATTAAATTACAGAATTGATTGTGATTTTTGACTTTTGGAACTTTCTGCTTTTCCTGTTGTGTTGCTGTTGTTGTGCCAGTGTTGTAGTGTTGCACTGTTTGGTTGTCTCTGTTGAAATGTTGCACTGTTTGGGCTGTCTCTGTTGAAATGTTGCACTGCTCCGGCTGTCACTGTTGCTGTATATTTCAGTGTTGCAGGCGACGAGTCACAATAACGTGGCTAAAGTATGTTGACCAGACCACACACTAGAAGGTGAAGGGACGACGATGTTTCGGTCCGTCCTGGACCATTCCAGGACCATTTCACAATCGACTTAAGAATGGTCCAGGACGGACCGAAACATCGTCGTCCCTTCACCTTCTAGTATGTGTGGTCTGGTTAAGAATATGAGTGTTGTAGAGCTGAAATCTTGGCCAGTCACTTTTGTGTTAGGTGTTGTAGCTGTCATCTGATCTACAACAAATTGTACTTAACAAGAACAAAAAAAAAATAATATTCATGATTTTAACATTTTTCTCGTCTCTATTAATCTGATATTTTCTTCCCACATAAATGTTGCCACATGTATTAATTTTTTGGTTTATTTCTCTTTTCAGTACGAAGTGCTGGATCAACGGTGCTGCCAACCTCGACCGTCTCAGTTGTGTTGGCAATCCTGATAGGTTGCCAGGCAGTCACGTGACTTTGTTAATCGGCTGTATGTGGTAGCTCTCTCAGTCCATAGACGCGACAGAGCGTCAATGTTTTAGACTTGACAAATGCTGCTAATTAATGTTCAATGTTACTGTACCTCTTTTATGCAACAGTGTGTTATAATCAATGTAAAAGGTACACAATAATTATATATATATATATATATATGATATAGATATATATATATATATATATATATAATATATATGTATATATGGTGTATATATATATATATATATATATATATATATATATCTATATATATATAATATATATATATGATGTAAATATATATTAGGAAGATACGTAGGAGAATATTGAATGGTGAGAGCTTCTCTATTGTTGAGTTTTGGGCCTGTGTATGTGTGTTCTGTGACGTTATCGTCACTATACAGGGTTATACAGCATAGGATTGATCTACTTCTACGAAGGATGGAATGAAGGATGTGAATGTAGGGTGTTTTTTAAATGAGGGGGAGGGGGGTAGGGAGTGGGTTTGGGCGAGTCTCTGTTACGATATCTTCAACTCTACATCCATCGTCTGCTATCCTCATAAGTTTTCATACATCGTCTGATATCCTCAAAAGTCTTCATACGTCGTCTGCTATCCTCATAAGTTTCATACATCGTCTGATATTCTCACAAGTTTTCGTACATCGTCTGCTATCCTCAAAGTCTTCATACGTCGCCTGCTATCCTCACAAGTCTACATCCATTGTCTGCTATCCTCCCCCCATCCTAAAATCACCTCCGTCAACCACCCTTTCCACCACCAACCGTTTCCATCACCATCAATCACCACTGTCACCCCCTAACTACCATCAACTACCTGGATCAACCACCACCTTCTTCCTCCTCCAGCTTTGTCAGCCTCAACCATCAACCAAACATCATCACCATCAACCACCACTACAATCATCAACCACCACTATCATCAACCACATCATTACCATAACCACCACCATCAATCACCACCAATCACTACTATCTCCATCAACCATGACATCATCAATCATAACCACAATCAACACCACCATTTTCTGTATTTTTTTCAAATCATTGGTTCCCTTCTAATTATTCCAAATTCTCTGATTATTCCTTATTCATAATTATTCCTAATTCCCTAATCATTCTTATTCATTAATTATTCTTAATTCCAAATTATTCCTGTTATCAAATAATTCCTTATTCTCGAATTATTCCTTATTCCAGAATTAGTCCTTAATTATTTCCTTATTTTTTACTTTTTGGCTCTTGGATCTTGGATCATCTGAGCTTGGATCAGTCTGCCAGCAGATCTTAGGAGACTGTAAGTAGATATTTAGGATAGTTTGTCGACTGATCTTGGGATAGTTGATGGACTGAGCTTTGTCAATCCATCAACTCTGTTTTTGCCTTCTATCAACCCACTGCCAAATTGTATGTATGTATGTGTACATATTTCTGTTTTTTTTGTTTATCTATTTCTCTTTCTGTATATCTTTATGTATGTCTGTCTGTCTGGCGATATATAGATATCAATCTCTAGCTCAATTTGTCAATCTTAGTTCATTTGACTACCTCATCGTTTTTCTATATTCGGCCTTCAGCTATTCTTTCTATAGATCTTTCTGCCATACTTTCTATAGGTTCTATAGGCTCGTCTGCCATACTTTCTATTGGTTAGTGTGTCATACTTTCTATAAATACATTTGCCTTACTTTCTATAGGTCCATCTACTATACTTTCCATTCCCCAAATATTATTATTCACAACCAATGTCTCCATCTTACCACCAGCCTACTTCTCCCACATTTTATCTACTTTTATCTACCATATCTACCCTTCACGGTCATCCGTCTACCTGCCCCAGTCTGTACTCAGCGTTGCTTATTAGAGATTTATGCATTTGGGTTATAATTGTTGAAGAAAAGTGAAGAAAAGTTGAAGAAAAAATCCTGATTGGGTACTCTGTTAGGGCTCGTTCTTGAAATGTTATATTGAGATGATTTCGGGGCTTAGTGTCCCCGCGGCCCGGTCCTTGACCAGGCCTCCTAGGCCTGCTAGTCAGGATGACTGAAGTATTAGTTAAATATTTAAAAAAATTGATTTATTGTTATGTAATCGTATTTTGTACAGGCCAGGGAGCCTGTGTATGTGTGTGTGTGTGTGTATGTGTGTGTGTGTGTGTGTGTGTGTGTGTGTGTGTGTGTGTGTGTGTGTGTGTGTGTGTGTGTGTGTTGTGTATTATGTGTACTCGTGTGCGTGTTGTGAGTGTATGCTCTGCTTATGTGTATGTGTTTGAAGGGGTTGAGTGGTGTGTGTGTGTGTGTGTGTGTGTGTGTGTGTGTGTGTGTGTGTGTGTGTGTGTGTGTGTGTGTGTGTGTGTGTGTACTTATGGAAACAGGGAAATAAAGAGGGCAGGAGGCAAAGAAAGCGAGAAAGAGGAAAAGGAAATTGGAGAATTGGCGGCCTTAGATGATAGGTGTAAATAGAACACGGGATGGTGAAAAAGCAAAGAGAGTTGGCGAAAGAAGTGGAGGGGGGGGTATGAGAAGAGTAGAGGATAGAGGAGAAGGGAGAGATGGAAGGAAGGAGAGAGGGTGAGAGGGGGTAGAGAGAAAGGACAGAGGTAGACAATGTAGAGTTGACAGTTGTTGTTTAAGATTCGCTACTTGGAACAAAAAGTTCCAACTTTTTGGAACAAAAAGTTCCAAGTAGCACGGGCTATGGTGAGCCCGTAGTAGATCTAGTTGATGGTATAGATCAAGTTGAGTGTCTACATCGTATGGCGCGGGGCAAAGGTTCCATTTCTCTCTAACAGACAGAAACACAGACAAACTCACACACACACACACACACACACCACTCAACCCCTTCAAACACATACACATAAGCAGAGCATACACTCACAACACGCACACGAGTACACACAATACACAACACACATACAAACACGCACACACAAGCAACACACACACACACACACACACACACACACACACACACACACACACACACACACACACACACACACACACAACCATAATAACAACCAGAGCTTCAAACCAACAAGTTTCTACCAATTACCATATCCAAACTACACAATTACTCCTTCGTTGTTCTCACACCTGAACTAGCCACGGAGCCTCAAAATTCCTCCCCCCCCCCGTTACTTATTTCCCCAATCACGGCTGGCTTAGAATGATTGTTTGGATAAATATGTTCTGAAATGTCAGTTTACACCTAGAATGATGGGTCAACTAACCGGGCGGTGGTTAATCACCTGCTGAACACTCGGAAAAGCGCAGTTATGCTTGCTTTTTTTTTATATATATAAACGTTGACACTATATTTCATGCTGTTTACTGGTAATGTTGTGGTTGTTAAACAAAAGGTGATTAGTGAAGCAAATAATGCCTAGCAGATTTCATTCAACACGTTGATAGTGAAGCAAGTGTATACCTATGAACTATTTCTATAAGTATGCATTCAATTATTATGAATGCATGTGTGATTTATGCATACAAGTGATAATTACGCATACTAGTATATAAATGCAGATGAAAACCTCTCTCCAAAATGCAATGCTGTTTAATGCCGGAAAAAATATGTAAAAATCGGAAAAAGACCAAAGCAGCATTAATCTCGTCTCAATCACAAACATAATGTCTTTCATTTTTAGAGAACTATATGAACGTAAAATGCATAACACGGCTTAGTCAGACGGAAACGAGTCTATCATGTTTCTTAGTGCCATGTAAACATATCTAGCTGCTGAGCCTACACCAGGCGGGTCCTAACAGGGGGATCCTGTACCTGAATTCTCAAAGCTTCGGGATTTTTTTTGTATTATTATTTCAGTATTCATCCCGATGATCAGTTAACCTGCTCGATCTCCTCCCTATAGTTAGACATGCGATTATTGGACGTTTGCGGTCCTCACTAGTTAACGAGAACTGGATGTTCTTGTTCCTTGTTATAGAAGGGAGAAAGAAGGATGGTGCAGGAATCTGTTTGTCGAAACATTGAGAAATTCGGGACCTGAAATGTCCTTCCTGTGGCTTCTATGTCGTGCGCTTTAGACGTCCTCTGTCCCAGCCCCAGAAGAGCCGAACACACTATCAGCCTTTCCCTGATAGAAGGGGCTGAGGTAGGAAAAGGGTGGGATTGATATGGCTGACGGGAAAGTCTTGATATGGCTGACGGGAAAGTCTTGATATGGCTGACGGGAAAGGAAGGGAAAAGTCTTGAAAGGGGAATAGGTAAGGTTGGTGGGTGAAGCCTGCTGAGGCCAGGGCAAAGGACGTCTGAAAGCAACTAAAACCTTCTCTGTGTACCAATAATAAAAGCTTGATCCATAATGAAAGCGAGTTTCCTTCATAGCATTAATAAACCCATAGAGAATAACACCTTAAATCAAAATAAAGGTAAAAAAAAGCTTCTGAATTAGGCAAGACTTTGCTCTTGTAAAAAGATGAATCCTCTTCATCCAAAAGGTAAGTTACATAACTTTCCCATTCACCTGGGCTGTATGGGTCTCGAACCGCGGACACCACGCGTGTAAGGCCGACTCTCTATCAACTGGTCTATGAGTGGTCTTAATAAGGAAAGCTTTCTTTTTTTGTAAGTTACGTAACTTTCGTGGAAACAGCTGTTGTAGTGTGAAATCTTCTTGAGATAAATATAAAAAAATGATAGCATCAGAGTAAGCAAGAATAGAGGGATCCCCACATTTCAGACCTCGGCTACACATCATTTCGTGGATAAGACATTAAACCCTCACGTTTCGTTTCGGTCCGTCCAGGACCGTTATCACGACCTGATAAGGGTCCGAAAGGAAACGTCGTCAATTCTTTGATTTTCAGCTTCGTGGGTTTGTTGTTTAAGTTTCAACGCCATTATTCTGACTTATTGTCTGTATTTACTCTTTGTGCCTGCAGAACTGAGCTATTAGCTCATGGACCCCGCCTTTCTAACCAATCTATTTCCTCTATTTTGTCTATTACTCAGACTGCCAACAGATTGTTTTCGTTATATCTAATTTATTATTTCCATCTCTCCTTTTTTTTAACCTATCTTACCTGACCTGCCTTATCTAGCCTATCATACCTAATCCAACCAACCTAAGCTAACCTAACTCAACCGAAAGTAGCATAAACTTATTTGCGTTCACTAATCGATATATATGCAACTTTAACGTCTAAAAAACGGTGTAGGTGTTGACCCTTAGACAGGTAGCAAAGGCCACACACCGACGACAGGTCGGGCCTGTTATTCATACCTTTTGACCTGTAGTGCCAGTGGGAATACTGAGAAGAGACCCAACAAGAACTATACAATGTGACAACATTTAAAGCAAAGCGGTAATCCATACTTGTAACCAGAATAAAATATTTATATTAATTGCTTTATTTCAACATACGTCAGACTTACCCTGTAGTGTGCAGCGGCAGCATGGTGCCCACGCTTCAATGAACATATTCATAAAATGAAAAACTTGAAGGCAACCATTCCTCAACTCAGTATAGAACATTCAGTAAAAAAAAAAAATCTATATAACAACTTTAAATTAGTTCCCTTGATAAAGCAGTGCAGTTGAATACAGGGAGATAATAAAGCACATAAAGTCTCACTAAAATCACCGAGCCGACCAAACATGCAACTGGAGAGGCATATCTCTTTCTCCGTGAAGGGGGTATAATGTATAAAAGTATACATGGCGATAGTACACGATTCTCTGTGAGAAATATGTAGGCAGGAGGGAAGAAGATGGAATAGGAGGAAGGTAGGAAGTACAGAAAATGGCGAGAGAGACGAGGAGAGGAGAGATGAGGAGAATGAGAGAGAGAGAGAGGAGAGAGATAGGGGAGCGACGCTAGACTGGAGGAGATAGGAGATGAGAGAGAGAGAGAGGCTGATAAAGGTCAAGGACGAACCGAGTGAGATGGAAGACAGAAGAATAAGAGAGGAAGAAATACTACGAAGAGAGAGAATAAAAAAAACTACCGTTGCCGGAAGATGCGAAGACGGAGTGAGCCAAGGAAAGAAGAGGAAGTATGAGAAGACGAGAGGAGTCCAAGAAAGAAGAGGAAGACTGAGAAGAGGGGGTAAGAAGAAGAGAAAGGGGTAGACAAGACGGAAGGGGAGAAACAGACGATAGATGCTAGCCTAGTCGGTGAAACGGAGACAAAGAGGCGAGGGAAGAGAGAAAAGGGAGGAGGAGATGAGAGCACTGCAGGAGGCGAGACGATCTGAAATACTCTGTGTTGTGTGTACAAATGTTATATATGAGGCCCGAGGATGTGGTAATATACTGAGACCAAGATGAGGCAGTATATGAGAGGACCAAGACATGGGGCAAGTATATGAGAGGACCAAGGATGTTTTGCAGGAGGGAATTTAGAAGCTCCAGAGATATAATATACAGATGACAATAGGCTACGATGGCTAGGCTTAGCCACAGACCCCAGGTTCGAACCCAGCCCCCAGGTTCGAACCCAGCCCCCAGGCTAGGCCCCAGCCACAACCCCAGGGTTCGAACCAGCTCCCTGACTAGGTCTCAGCACAAGACCCCACATAGGCGAACCCAGCCCTCAGGCTAGAGCCCAGCCACAGGACGCCAGGGTGAAGGTGGTCCCCAGGCGAGGCTCAAGGCAGCAAATGCGTCATTCACACGCACCCCATCAGGTAAAAAGGGGAAGGGAAAGGAGGATTGAATTCTCGATCACTTATTGGATGAAGGGAAGGAAGGCGCTCGGAATTACTTATTGCTCCTCGCTAGACTACAGTAATGAAGGGGTTAGTCGCGTTTGATATATGACATGGTTTTATGTAATTTGGTTATATAAGGTCGGATCAATGCAGGTGCTGTGTTTAATAGTGGACGCCTGTGCTAATGTCAGTGGTTTCATATCAATTCCTGTGAGTGTAGTTGTGTCTGTGTGTGTGTGTTAGGGGAGAGATTTGTGTGAACGAAGGGTAAGAGACTGGTGAGTGAGGATGACGAAG
>WNGS01158745.1:12671962-12689154 GCA_020271785.1 Procambarus virginalis | reverse complement strand
TGAGAGGAGAGAGAGAGAGAGAGATAGAGAGAGAGAGAGAGAGAGAGAGAGAACAAACAACAACGCCTGGCACCAGCTAAGAATGCAAAGCTCCGTACCAGAATTTAATGATGACAAATTTAGAGAAATGCGATGAGTTCTCGTCTTAAACTCCCAAGAGAAATTGGATGGCAACAAATTTAGTGCCATCGACATAACTGCCTAGAGGTGAAGTTGACATATTATCAGAACACTTTAACAAGGAGTTTTGACCTTAATAGTCCCAACAATACGATGAATATAGATCCCTTGTACCGAACGTGGCGCTTCGGGGTGGTCAAACGACCCTGGGTTCGAGGTTTTGCAGCCTCAGCTGTCCCTAACGAACTGCACAAGGTGGTTCTGTCATTGAGGACAAACATCGATGTCCTGTCCGTAGATCGAACAGTGTTCTTGAAATGTTCTTGAAATTCTAGATGTTATTCTAGAGATGTGGATGATAATGATAACAGTGATAGGGTGTGGTTGGTGATGATAGCAGTGATAGGGTGTGGTTGGTGATGATAGCAGTTATACTCGTTATCGTTATACTTCCTCGCTAAGTTGTATAAACCATAAGTGAGAGGATTCGCTAATCCACTCATCTAATCCTGTATACGATGAGGAAAAAAACAGATTTTTTGATAAGTATACTTAGTTATACTATGTTGAGCTAGATAACTTCTAAATGAAGAACATACTTAGGTATATGTTGATCTAGACCACTTTTCTATGAAGTATATACGTAGATATACCATGCTGTTCTAGATCACTTCTCTATAAAGAATATACTATGAAAAACTATGCTGAGTATACTTACTATGCTGAGTAGACTTTGAGAAACTATGCTGAGTATACTATGAGAAACTATGCTGAGTAGACTTTGAGAAACTATGCTGAGTATACAATGAGAAACTATGCTGAGTAGACTTTGAGAAACTATGCTGAGTAGATTTGAGAAACTATGTCTGAGTAGACTTTGATAAACTATGCTGAGTAGACTTTGAGAAACTATGCTGAGTATACTTTGAGAAACTATGCCTGAGTAGACTTTGAGAAACTATGCTGAGTAGACTTTGAGAAACTATGTCTGAGTAGACTTTGCTAAACTATGCTGAATATACTATGAGAAACTATGCTGAATATACTATGAGAAACTATGCTGAGTATACTATGAGAAACTATGCTGAGTATACTTCTCACATCCTTAGACAGTATGCTAACACTAGATGCGTTGAATGTTGTATCATCCGATAATAAATTGACGGAACATAAATATTTCATACGTGTTAGTGTAATCGCTTAATGGGTATTAAGCGCTCCACATAGTAAATAAACTCTAATGCTTAATAATTACTAAATTGTTTGGGAGAGCATTATATTAATTATGAGGTAATAAAATAAGTTTTGGGGGAGGCTAAATTGAAATATGTCTAAATGATAAACACTTTGCTGGAGTATATATTATGAATACTAAAAACAAAACGATAATTAATAGGTTTTACGTAAGGTGAGGTCGATTATCAAGAAATAATTAAGGAGCATATGGTAAGATAATTGTAAGATAATGAATATCAGGAGGTAATTATTAGGATATTCACGGGCTATAGAGACTGGGGGCTATAGGGGGCTCGAACGCCGACCTGCATGTAGCCAGCTATCTGCCACTCTACCTCTCAGGCCAAGTGGAGGAACACTAATACACCCAGACAAACGCCACGACTGTCACAACTTAAAATTCCCATTATACACCTAAACTTTACATGGGGTGTGGGGGATTAACAAGGCCCTTAGAATATACAAACCCCCCCTAAAAGCAGACACTAATTATATTCATCACACTCTCAAGAGCACACAGTCCCACTTTAACGACCTCGTTCGTTATTGCAACACTTGGCAGGAAGGCACCTCGTACTTTATGAAGCGAATTATAAAGACGACCAATTACTTAGCACGGTAGTTGTCCTCTGGAATTGAGAGATGAGCAACTGTGTATTTTATGTTGCAAGATTATATATATATATATATATATATATATATATATATATATATGTGTGTGTGTGGAGCGAGAGAGGAGCCAGATGTCTTGGCGTTAGGCTTAAGACCTATCAACCGGTTACGAAGGCTTTATTGGGCTTAATTACTGGTCAACCTGCAAGTATGCCTCAGTTCTAAATATTGTTCTTGCGAAGTAAACTCTCAAGTGAAATATTTGAATACAAATATGTATAAATGGTAATAAACGCGTGATAAATTATATGAAAGCGTATAACTACGAAGGAAAATTTAACGATTTCAATGAAAAGGAGAACTTTCGTGCTGATCAATGCAGTATCAAAAATATTAACAATGCAATACAATACTTGAATGTTTAAACAGGAAAAAGAACAGTCACATATGAGGTTAAAACTGATATCTGTATATTATTGGTTGGTGAAGATTAGAAAAAGAGGAAACTGCAGACGGTCTAATGACCAATACAAGAAGTAGTTACAAGAAGTAATGTCCCTATCGGGAATACAGTTGTCTATTAATCATCTTACTAAGATCACTTTTTAATATAATTATTAGTAATGGATTCAATGTGTATAAACCATTACTAATATTTATATTTAATGGTTTTGTAATTTGTATTAAACAGATTCAATAATATTTCTATTAAAAATGATTTTACAATTGAATATTTCATAGAAATATTATTGAATCTGCTTTAATTAAAATTACATAAGCCATATAACGTGAAAGTTAGTAAAAGTTTGTACACTTTTATATTAATTTTAGACAGATCAATTGAGAAATGATCTTAGCAAGATGATCAATAGACACCTATCACCAGTGGGACATTAATTCCATGAACTGATATGTATTGATCACTAAGGCCGTCTGTCGTGTCCTCATTTTCTTATCTTCATGAACCAATGTATTATGGAGACTTTGTTTTTTCAACCCACTTGACACTTGCGTCTTTCCTGCTTACATATTTAATTTTTGTATACTTTTGATGATGCATTTATTAACACGAAACCTCTAACGTAATTTTCAATTTAATTTCCCCCTCATTGTTCTAGTTTCTCCGTTATTTTCATAGTTTCCCCTCATAGTTATACGTTTTCGAATACTATATATATATTATATATTTGTACCACTTTATACATCGTTCTAAGGGGACTTTTCACTAAAATTCGTTACATTTATCTAAAAATATATTTACAAAATTACGCTTAAAATGTCACTCTAAATGTGAGTTAATATAATTCATCGTTAATGAAAACTAATATAGTTTTTCAGAGTCCATAAGTGACAACAGGACTTAGTCAATCCCCCAAAACACTAGTGTAACTCCATGTATTCCCCTCACGTTAGTCGAGTTCATTAAATTACAGAATTGATTGTGATTTTTGACTTTTGGAACTTTCTGCTTTTCCTGTTGTGCCAGTGTTTGTAGTGTTGCACTGTTTGGTTGTCTCTGTTGAAATGTTGCACTGCTCCGGCTGTCACTGTTGCTGTATATTTCAGTGTTGCAGGCGACGAGTCACAATAACGTGGCTAAAGTATGTTGACCAGACCACACACTAGAAGGTGAAGGGACGACGATGTTTCGGTCCGTCCTGGACCATTCCAGGACCATTTCACAATCGACTTAAGAATGGTCCAGGACGGACCGAAACATCGTCGTCCCTTCACCTTCTAGTATGTGTGGTCTGGTTAAGAATATGAGTGTTGTAGAGCTGAAATCTTGGCAGTCACTTTTGTGTTAGGTGTTGTAGCTGTCATCTGATCTACAACAAATTGTACTTAACAAGAACAAAAAAAAAAAATATTCATGATTTTATCATTTTTCTCGTCTCTATTAATCTGATATTTTCTTCCCACATAAATGTTGCCACATGTATTAATTGTTTTGGTTTAATTTCTCTTTTCAGTACGAAGTGCGGATCAACGGTGCTGCCAACCTCGACCGTCTCAGTTGTGTTGGCAATCCTGATAGGTTGCCAGGCAGTCACGTGACTTTGTTTACATCGGCTGTATGTGGTAGCTCTCTCAGTCCATAGACGCGACAGAGCGTCAATGTTTTAGACTTGACAAATGCTGCTTAATTAATTTTCAATGTTACTATGTTACACTTCTTTATGCAAAGAAGTGTGTATATAATCAATGTAAAATGTTACACAATAATTATATATATATTATATATATATATATATATATTATATATATATATATATATATATATATATATGATAATATATATTAGGAGAAGATACGTAGGAGAATATTGAATGGTGAGAGCTTCTATATTGTTGAGTTTTGGCCTGTGTATGTGTGTTCTGTGACGTTATCGCTTCACTATACAGGGTTATACAGCATAGGATTGATCTACTTCTACGAAGGATGGAATGAAGGATGTGAATGTGGGGTTGTTTTTTAAATGAGGGGAGGGGGGTAGGGAGTGGGTTTGGGCGAGTCTCTGTTACGATATCTTCAACTCTACATCCATCGTCTGCTATCCTCATAAGTTTTCATACATCGTCTGATATCCTCAAAAGTCTTCATACGTCGTCTGCTATCCTCATAAGTTCTCATACATCGTCTGATATTCTCACAAGTTTTCGTACATCGTCTGCTATCCTCAAAAGTCTTCATACGTCGTCTGCTATCCTCACAAGTCTACATCCATTGTCTGCTATCCTCCACCACCATCCTAATCAATCACCTCCGTCAACCACCTTTTCCACCACCAACCGTTTCCATCACCATCAATCACCACCGTCACCCCCTTAACTACCATCAACTACCTGGATCAACCACCACCTTCTTCCTCCTCCAGCTTTGTCAGCCTCAACCATCAACCAACATCATCACCATCAACCACCACCACAATCATCAACCACCACTATCATCAACCACCATCATTACCATCAACCACCACCATCAATCACCACGAATCACTACTATCTCCATCAACCATGACCATCATCAATCATAACCACAATCAACACCACCATTTTTCTGTATTTTTTTTCAAATCAATTGTTTCCCTTCTAATTATTCCAAATTCTCTGATTATTCCTTATTCATTAATTATTCCTAATTCCTAATCATTCTTTATTCATTAATTATTCTTAATTCCCAAATTATTCCCTGTTATCAAATAATTCCTTATTCTCGAATTATTCCTTATTCCAGAATTAGTCCTTAATTATTTCCTTATTTTTTACTTTTTGGCTCTTGGATCTTGATCATCTGAGCTTGGATCAGTCTGCCAGCAGATCTTAGGAGACTGTAAGTAGATATTTAGGATAGTTTGTCGACTGATCTTGGGATAGTTGATGGACTGAGCTTTGTCAATCCATCAACTCTGTTTTGCCTTCTATCAACCCACTGCCAAATTGTATGTATGTATGTGTACATATTTCTGTTTTTTTTTTGTTTATCTATTTCTTTCTGTATATCTTTATGTATGTCTGTCTGTCTGGCGATATATAGATATCAATCTCTAGCTCAATTTGTCAATCTTAGTTCATTTGACTACCTCATCGTTTTTCTATATTCGGCCTTCAGCTATTCTTTCTATAGATCTTTCTGCCATACTTTCTATAGGTTCTATAGGCTCGTCTGCCATACTTTCTATTGGTTAGTGTGTCATACTTTCTATAAATACATTTGCCTTACTTTCTATAGGTCCATCTACTATACTTCCATTCCCCAAATATTATTATTCACAACCAATGTCTCCATCTTACCACCAGCCTACTTCTCCCACATTTTATCTACTTTTATCTACCATATCTACCCTTCACGGTCATCCGTCTACCTGCCCCAGTCTGTACTCAGCGTTGCTTATTAGAGATTTATGCATTTGGGTTATAATTGTTGAAAAAAGTGAAGAAAAGTTGAAGAAAAAATCCTGATTGGGTACTCTGTTAGGGCTCGTTCTTGAAATGTTATATTGAGATGATTTCGGGGCTTAGTGTCCCCGCGGCCCGGTCCTTGACCAGGCCTCCTAGGCCTGCTAGTCAGGATGACTGAAGTATTAGTTAAATATTTAAAAAAATTGATTTATTGTTATGTAATCGTATTTTGTACAGGCCAGGGAGCCTGTGTGTGTGTGTGTGTTGTGTGTGTGTGTGTGTGTGTGTGTGTGTGTGTGTGTGTGTGTGTGTGTGTGATGTGTTTGTGTGTGCTCTGTGATGTGTGGTATGTGTGTGTGTGTGTGTGTGTGTGTGGTGTGTGTGTGTGTGTGTGTGTGTGTGTGTGGGTGACAATAAAGAGGGCAGGAGGCAAAGAAAGCGAGAAAGAGGAAAAGGAAATTGGAGAATTGGCGGCCTTAGATGATAGGTGTAAATAGAACACGGGATGGTGAAAAAGCAAAGAGAGTTGGCGAAAGAAGTGGAGGGGGGGGTATGAGAAGAGTAGAGGATAGAGGAGAAGGGAGAGATGGAAGGAAGGAGAGAGGGTGAGAGGGGTAGAGAGAAAGGACAGAGGTAGACAATGTAGAGTTGACAGTTGTTGTTTAAGATTCGCTACTTGGAACAAAAAGTTCCAAGTAGCACGGGCTATGGTGAGCCCGTAGTAGATCTAGTTGATGGTATAGATCAAGTTGAGTGTCTACATCGTATGGCGCGGGGCAAAGGTTCCATTTCTCTCTAACAGACAGAAACACAGACAACACACACACACACACACACACACCCACTCAACCCCTTCAAACACATACACATAAGCAGAGCATACACTCACAACACGCACACGAGTACACACAATACACAACACACATACAAACACGCACACACAAGCAACACACACACACACACACACACACACACACACACACACCACACCACACCACACACACACACACACACACAACCATAATAACAACCAGAGCTTCAAACCAACAACTTTCTACCAATTACCATATCCAAACTACACAATTACTCCTTCGTTGTTCTCACACCTGAACTAGCCACGGAGCCTCAAAATTCCTCCCCCCCCCCGTTACTTATTTCCCCAATCACGGCTGGCTTAGAATGATTGTTTGGATAAATATGTTCTGAAATGTCAGTTTACACCTAGAATGATGGGTCAACTAACTGGGAGGTGGTTAATCACCTGCTGAACACTCGGAAAAGCGCAGTTATGCTTGCTTTTTTTTTTATATATATAAAACGTTGACACTATATTTCATGCTGTTTACTGGTAATGTTGTGGTTGTTAAACAAAAGGTGATTAGTGAAGCAAATAATGCCTAGCAGATTTCATTCAACACGTTGATAGTGAAGCAAGTGTATACCTATGAACTATTTCTATAAGTATGCATTCAATTATTATGAATGCATGTGTGATTTATGCATACAAGTGATAATTACGCATACTAGTATATAAATGCAGATGAAAACCTCTCTCCAAAATGCAATGCTGTTTAATGCCGGAAAAAATATAAAAATCGGAAAAAGACCAAAGCAGCATTAATCTCGTCTCAATCACAAACATAATGTCTTTCATTTTTAGAGAACTATATGAACGTAAAATGCATAACACGGCTTAGTCAGACGGAAACGAGTCTATCATGTTTCTTAGTGCCATGTAAACATATCTAGCTGCTGAGCCTACACCAGGCGGGTCCTAACAGGGGGATCCTGTACCTGAATTCTCAAAGCTTCGGGATTTTTTTTTGTATTATTATTTCAGTATTCATCCCGATGATCAGTTAACCTGCTCGATCTCCTCCCTATAGTTAGACATGCGATTATTGGACGTTTGCGGTCCTCACTAGTTAACGAGAACTGGATGTTCTTGTTCCTTGTTATAGAAGGGAGAAAGAAGGATGGTGCAGGAATCTGTTTGTCGAAACATTGAGAAATTCGGGACCTGAAATGTCCTTCCTGTGGCTTCTATGTCGTGCGCTTTTAGACGTCCTCTGTCCCAGCCCCAGAAGAGCCGAACACACTATCAGCCTTTCCCTGATAGAAGGGGCTGAGGTAGGAAAAGGGTGGGATTGATATGGCTGACGGGAAGGGAAAAGTCTTGAAAGGGGAATAGGTAAGGTTAGTGGGTGAAGCCTGCTGAGGCCAGGGCAAAGGACGGTTGAAAGCAACTAAAACCTTCTCTGTGTACCAATAATAAAAGCTTGATCCATAATGAAAGCGAGTTTCCTTCACAGCATTAATAAACCCATAGGGAATAACAACACCTTAAGTCAAAATAAAGGTCAAAAAAAGCTTCTGAGTTGGGCAAGACTTTGCTCTTGTAAAAAGATAAATCCTCTTCATCCAAAAGGTAAGTTACATAACTTTCCCATTCACCTGGGCTGTATGGGTCTCGAACCGCGGACACCACGCGTGTAAGGCCGACTCTCTATCAACTGGTCTATGAGTGGTCTTAATAAGGAAAGCTTTCTTTTTTTGTAAGTTACGTAACTTTGGTGCAAACAGCTGTTGTGGTGTGAAATCTTCTTGAGATAAATATAAAAAAAATGATAGCATCAGAGTAAGCAACAATAGAGGGATCCCCACATTTCAGACCTCGGCTACACATCATTTCGTGGATAAGACATTAAACCCTCACGTTTCGTTTCGGTCCGTCCAGGACCGTTATCACGACCTGATAAGGGTCCGAAAGGAAACGTCGTCAATTCTTTGATTTTCAGCTTCGTGGGTTTGTTGTTTAAGTTTCAACGCCATTATTCTGACTTATTGTCTGTATTTACTCTTTGTGCCTGCAGAACCGAGGTATTAGCTCATGGACCCCGCCTTTCTAGCCAATCTATTTCCTCTATTTTGTATATTACTCAGACTGCCAACAGATTCTTGTCGTTATATCTAATCTATTATTTCCATCTCTCCTTTTTTTTAACCTATCTTACCTGACCTGCCTTATCTAGCCTATCATACCTAATCCAACCCAACCTAAGCTAACCTAACTCAACCGAAACTAGCATAAACTTATTTGCGTTCACCAATCGATCTATATACAACTTTAACGTCTAAAAAACGGTGTAGGTGTTGACCCTTAGACAGGTAGCAAAGGCCACACACCCGACGACAGGTCGGGCCTGTTATTCATACCTTTTGACCTGTAGTGCCAGTGGGAATACTGAGAAGAGACCCAACAAGAACTATACAATGTGACAACATTTAAAGCAAAGCGGTAATCCATACTTGTAACCAGAATAAAATATTTATATTAATTGCTTTTATTTCAACATACGTCAGACTTACCCTGTAGTGTGCAGCGGCAGCATGGTGCCCACGCTTCAATGAACATATTCATAAAATGAAAAACTTGAAGGCATGCAGTATAAAGAAAGGGAATAGCTCTTGATACTAACAATAAGAAATATAGATAAACGTAATAGAAAAGGGAATGATAGTTGAAAAGATAAACGGAGTGAATAATGGAAATAAAAAACTCCAGGAGGAGGAGGAGGTTAATTTAGTTTGTTTAGGTAATATATATATATTAAATATATATATATATATATATATATATATATATATATATATATATATATATTACCTAAACAAGCTTTCTATATATATATATATATATATATATATATATATATATATATATATATATATATATATATATATATATATATATATATATGTCGTACCTAGTAGCCAGAACGTACTTCTCAGCCTAATATGCAAGGTCCAATTTGCCTAATAGGCCAAGTTTTCATGAATTAATTGTTTTTCGACTACCTAACCTACCTAACCTAACCTAACTTTTTCGGCTACCTAACCAAACGAAACCTATAAAGATAGGTTAGGTTAGGTTAGGTAGGGTTGGTTAGGTTCGATCATATATCTACATTAATTTTAACTCCAATAAAAAAAAATTGACCTCATACATAATGAAATGGGTAGCTTTATCATTTCATAAGAAAAAAATTTGAGAAAATATATTAATTCATGAAAACTTGGCTTATTAGGCAAATGGGGCTATGCGTAGTAGGCTGAGAAGTGAGTTCTGGCTACTAGGTACGACATATATATATATATATATATATATATATATATATATATATATATATATATATATATATATATATATATTATTAATACCAGGAGACAGTTTATCCACTTGAAGTTAAATGCTAATTATACTACAATGATCCAGGAAGACGGGCAACCTATGAGTGTAGTCCTCAACCAATATCTTTAATTAGTTATTAACAAACATGAATTAATACACACTCACACCCACGTCATAAGACAAAGAGTACTGGGAAGACGGGACACCACGAGCGTAGCTCCCACTCTATATTTACACTTTTGATAATTATACACAAACGTACTTGTATCCACGCCAAACATTAAGAGAGTCAGGGCCCAGGAGCAAGAGTTCGTCTCATAATACCTTCCCAGGTAACTAACACAGCACAAATGACCTCAACTTTAAACAAAATTGAATAAAATGACACGAAACTAACGCTAAAAATCGAAAACATGTGAAACCGACCGATATCGTCTTCAAAAGGAATGTTTCAGAGCATAATTGAGTGGCTTGGAACACATAATTCTTCACGCCGCGGGTCATATTGATCATACGAAACAATCTTCACTCAGCTGAGACTCTTAGGGAGTTGTCTTTGGTTAATAAACCACCTTCGGTTAATAATCTCCTTCAGGTCAATAATGCCCCTTTGGTTAATAATCCCCCTATCACTACCTAGTTTACACCATTCCCCTCTCTCTCTCCACCTCGTCCAAGCCCCCCACCTAGTCTGTCATCTTCCCTATCCCTTCCCACCTAACCATTCACCATCCCCCTAACCACGATCTCTACCCCAAATCAACCACCCATCCTACTCAACCCTCTACCCTCCTACCCATCCTCCCTCCGCCATACAGTTCCATCCCCCCTACCTATGGGGGATAGGTAGGGGAGGGAGCAACCTTGCACAACCTGTTTCTCCTCAATTGACACCTAGCCACGGTACAGTATGGTCACCACCGTACCAAATACAGTGTGCTATGTAACGTAGCGGCTCACATAAATACACCAGTTGATTGGCAATTGAGAGGCGGGATCAAAGAGCCAGAGCTCAACCCCCGCAAACACAAATAGGTGAGTACACACACACACACACACACACACCCACACACACACACACACACACAAAAACACACACACACACATACACACACACACACACACACACATACACACACACAACACACACACCATATCACGTGTGTCAACGCTTAGAACTGTTCGTATAAGTCAATTACCTTCCGTTTCATTAAACAATCAACCGTTTGTATATACAATCTCAGTAGACATTAGCCAATCGCTTGAGACCTGTTTTATGAAACCAATTCGAAGCTAATTTGGTGTTACTTAATTATTTGCGGTTTAATACATCATTACTATTTAACAGACTCGGTACTGTATCCCACTTAGCCAGAACAAAAATATTAATATTTAACACAATGTTGATTCTCCGAACCTAGACAAGGATCATTGCAACCCAGCACAGTGAAGCAGCATCAGACGATAAGACACATGCAGCATCAGACGAGAAGACACATGCAGCACCAGACGAGAAGACACATGCAGCAACAGACGAGAAGACAGATGCAGCATCAGACGAGAAGACACACGCATCATCAGACGAGAAAACAGATGCAGGATCATCCTCGTGTTCACAGCTTCTCCCCAGTCACTCAAGATGCAAGATTATTTATTATACAGATCAACTTTATCTCCTTAATCTCTACTGCATCTCCAGCAGCATCCCCCATCTCCCGGACACATCTTGCTGGCCATAAGACGGATGCTGGACGTGTCGAGATGAATGGAAAACAAATACTTAAACTGTACTTTTGTCTTCCGTGATGCCTGATTATTTGTCTCGAGCAGCGACACTGTTCGCCAGAGACTGGATGGGCAAAGGGGGATAAAGGAAAAAGGAAGGGAGGGGAAAGAGGGAAGGGATGGGGGGTGGGGGGTCCAGGAAAGAGAGGGGAGATGGGTAAGGTGATGAATATCAGGGGAAAGGAACCTGGGATATGCAGATAAAGGAATGACGGAAAGGAGAAGAAGAGGAAGGGGGGTGGATTGAGAGGGGGTTGGAGGGAAGGAGGAGATGGAGAAGGGCATGAGGGAGAAGGAGGAGGGGTAAGGAAGACTGGCCAGGGGGGGGGGGCACAAGGAATGAAAACCATGGCATGTCAGAGCTGTAAATCCTCCTCTTTATGGCCCTTCCGAGTGGCATCGAACATATTGGTGCGACCCCTCCTGCTGCCTGCACCTGGTTCCTGCTGCCTGCACCTGCCTCCTGCTGCCTGCACCTGGTTCCTGCTGCCTGCACCTGGTTCCTGCTGCCTGCACCTGGTTCCTGCTGCCTGCACCTGGTTCCTGCTGCCTGTACCTGCCTCCTGCTGCCTGCACCTGGTTCCTGCTGCCTGCACCTGGTTCCTGCTGCCTGCACCTGCCTCCTGCTGCCTGCACCTGGTTCCTGCTGCCTGCACCTGCCTCCTGCTGCCTGCACTTGCCTCCTGCTGCCTGCACCTGCCTCCTGCTGCCTGCACCTGCCTCCTGCTGCCTGCACTTGCCTCCTGCTGCCTGCACCTGCCTCCTGCTGCCTGCACCTGCCTCCTGCTGCCTGCACCTGCCTCCTGCTGCCTGCACCTGCCTCCTGCTGCCTGCACCTGCCTCCTGCTGCCTGCACCTACCTCCTGCTGCCTGCACCTGCCTCCTGCTGCCTGCACCTGCCTCCTGCTGCCTGCACCTGCCTCCTGCTGCCTGCACCTGCCTCCTGCTGCCTGCACCTGGTTCCTGCTGCCTGCACCTGCCTCCTGCTGCCTGCACCTGCCTCCTACTGCCTGCACCTGCCTCTTGCTGCCTGCACCTGGTTCCTGCTGCCTGCACCTGGCTCCTGCTGCCTGCACCTGCCTCCTGCTGCCTGCACCTGCCTCCTGCTGCCTGCACCTGCCTCCTGCTGCCTGCACCTGCCTCCTGCTGCCTGCACCTGCCTCCTGCTGCCTGCACCTGCCTCCTGCTGCCTGCACCTGCCTCCTGCTTTGAACGATCATTTACCTGGGCAATAAACAGAAACATTCCCAGAGGTTCACAACTTACTGATTGACTGACACCCAAGTCTGATTATAGTAACTTAAAGCAAACTTGTCCAGACTAATCCAACTGTTATTGAACAAAAATAAACATTTTATGAAAGTATTTCAATTTGATTTTCAATTAATCTCCGTTATTAATGAGCCAAGACAAAGTGAACTAGTTACAGTTCCCTTTGCTCCAATTAACGAGATTAGTAGGTCAGCATCTTAGAAAGTTGTTTGTTTTCAAGATCCTATTTATGGCGAATTGACTCATCTCCCGAATA
Organism: Procambarus virginalis; assembly: GCA_020271785.1. Classification (NCBI taxonomy): domain Eukaryota; kingdom Metazoa; phylum Arthropoda; class Malacostraca; order Decapoda; family Cambaridae; genus Procambarus; species Procambarus virginalis. The sequence continues at coordinate 12,675,779 of WNGS01158745.1, read as the reverse complement.
CTGGATTTATTGGGGAGAAGAACTAGATGAAATGGGATTTCATGGGATTTGAAAGGAGGGATTTTTTAAGGGGGATTATTCAATATGGCCCCTCGGGAAGTGAGACAAATATATCTTGACAATTTTAATATAAAAATTTGGGAAACTGGATCAAGTCGTCACTAGCGGCTCTGTCGACACCAAAAATAGAGATGGAGTAGCTATTTATCCTTGTGGCTCGTTCCATCTCATTAATGAGGGTGGAACTAGTGACTCCTACTACTAGTGTACTAATACTAGTAGTAGGAGCTAGTGTACTAGTAGTACTAGTATACCAATATACTGCGAGGGCCTGCATATACCCCTCACATTGCTAACAAGAAGAATTTACCTACTTAACAGTTCACGATAAAAGTTTTAATCAATGATGATAATCAACTATAAGAAATCATATAGAAATTCACGCTTCAAGTAATTAGCAATATAATCCTTCCTATAAAGTTAACTCTAGATATTAAAAAGTTAAATTTTTCTCTAAAGAAACTTACTATTGTAAGATCATATGTGTCCGGCAACGGTAGAGTGCAAGATCCTACAAGATCCTGCAAGATCTTGCAAGAAGATCGACAGGTCGTAATATTGAGGGTCATTCATTACAATATAAGACGTAGCAACAATAGAAGATCAACACGTTTTCTATACACCGTCCTTAAGAGCTTAGGCCGATTACTTAAAATCGTACGATTGTGGTTAGGCAAAACAGTTGCATTTCTTACGGAATGACAAATAGAGAAAACGGAGAGCGGAGACTTGGGAAGGGATAGAGAAGAAGGAACAGAGCACCTTAAGGCCCAAGCGTCGCTTGCTTTCCCATCCTATCATAGACTTTATAGACTCTCAAACATTTTATTCCCCACGTCGGTAACTTAGACCTTGGTAAACACGCGAGGGGCTTTAAATTTAATGGCGGAGGTATTTAATGGTAATATAGCATTTAATTTAATTACCATTAAATGGTAATGGTAATACCATTTAATGGTATGTAGACCGTATAGGCTATGGGGGTTATGGGTCGGGGTGAGCAGGTGAGGTTAATTGGTGGGTAAGGAGGTGAATGGGTCATGAGTAAATATATATTAGATTGTTGACTGATGAAGAATCCATCTACTGTCCACGGGGCTCACCATAGCCCGTGCTACTTGCCCCGCTCCTGTGCCAGGTAAGTTACGGGCTCACCATAGCCCGTGCTTCTTGCCCAGCTCCTGTGCCAGGTAAGTTACGGGCTCACCATAGCCCGTGCTACTTGGAACTTGTTACGAGTAGCTGAATCTATAACAACAACAACATGATGAAGCGTAAGCCATCCAAGAGGCGGCACGGGCATGAATAACCCGTTAAGATAATAGATTGTATCATATTTCTGATATCGGGTGAATGATGAGGTGTTTACAGTGTGGTGATTATAGTGTCATTTTACATTTCTCGAACAGGGCTTCGCTGACGACCTTAGTTCGAATCCCAACGCTGTAAATAGTTCAACCACATGCTTCATATACATATAATCGCCAACAGAACCTATTTACCTAACCCACCCTACGCCTAAATATGCACAATATGCTCAAATATAAATATTAATTTATATTTGAGAAAACCCCTATTTTTTAATGTAGCGCATGATAAAATTGATAAACTGATATTTGGGGTTCGGCCGCTGGATGGAATGACCAAAGCCCGAGGACGGGCTGGTGCGGCGTTGGGAAGGTTCAAGCCGCTAACCAAAGCACAGATGGTAACTAGCTAAATGAACTGTGGTATTCAGATCCTTAACCCATAATGTGCCTCTCTAACCCATACCACCACCAACTAAACTCCTTAAACTTGACTCTTGGCCCAAAAAAATCTAAATCTTGGATTAAATTTTCTGGACAAAAAGTTGTTTGCTGGCTGGTCAGTAAGCTATTGCAACGGTCTCAATAACTCTCCAGAGGTTGGGATCTTGGTTATATCTTGAGATGATTTCGAGGCTTTAGTGTCCCCGCGGCCCGGTCCTCGACCAGGCCTCCACCCCCAGGAAGCAGCCCGTGACAGCTGACTAACACCCAGGTACCTATTTTACTGCTAGGTAACAGAGGCATAGGGTGAAAGAAACTCTGCCCATTGTTTCTCGCCGGTTCCCGGGATCGAACCCGGGACCACAGGATCACAAATCCAGCGTGCTGTCCGCTCGGCCGACCGGCTCCCCTTAAGGTTGGCCTTAAGCTTAACCCCAAACCAAACACCAAACGCTGGTCAGAGCATGGAAAGGTGACTCAGAAAGAGGTATTAATTTTTAGCAAGGTGGAAGCTAGATGCTATCAGCTATGATAACCAACATTTTTGTCTTTAAGGGAAACACTGTAAATACATATTTTCAGATACTTTAGGGGGGGGGGGGTTATAACTAGTCCACCTCTCATCGTGTTCCAAAGATTACTTTATACATTTCATTCACCTGGGTTCTAGGTGACTCGAATCGCGAACCCCATGCATGTGAGTCCGTAGCACCATCGAATCTCTACCGAAGGGGTCTGTGGTTCGAGTCTCTTAGAGCCCAGGTGAATGAAAAGTGTAAATGGCAAATGACTTTATACACCTCCAATGGATACCTGACACGCATAGACACGATGAAGCATCTAAATTATTAATGGAATCGTCTCAAAGCTCTCCAAATGTATTCTCTGGATAAGAGCTCTAGATGAGAAGGGTATTATGGAAAATGCTTGAGGACTAGGCCACAAATTTGCACAGTAAAATAACAACATAGTTGAGTGAACGATATGGAAGGAAATGCAGAACTTAGCCAGTGAGGAATAGAGGTGCCATAGTAACAATTTTCATAATATCCTCCCAGCAAATATAAGAAATACGGCCGGAGTAAAAGTGGACTTTTTAAAAATAACATTTTTGTTAGACACGTTCCTTCAAGAAGTGCCGGAAGTTGCAACCTGCGAACCACTCCAAGCAACAGCCTGTTGGATCAAGCTATCACAAGTCAAGTCTGATCTCAGGTCAGGCTTGTGGGGGTAGAACAACTCCAAGAACTCACTTCAGGTAAGATCCAGGTAAGATACGTTGAGAAACACTGTTGCTAAGCCTATTTAGTCTTTGACTTTTTTTAAATTTCTAGGAATTTTGTAATTTAAAATTGAAACTAATAATACTTAAAAACACGCTTCGTGTATTGCTCTTTATTTAACAAAATATTAAAATCAATTTGTGATGTCAATTTCTACTTTTATTATTTTTAATTATTAAAATATATAAGCAGTATTTTCTTTACATATAATTATCAAATTACTGCTTGATGAGCATAAATTTATATTTAGATGTGATATAATTTAGAAGTCGTCCTAAATTGTTATTTTTACAGAAAAAAACTGAAAATTTCCCATTAATTAAAAATAACCTAAGCTCATTTTTTTTTATTTCCAATTTGTGTCAGGGAGAAAATGACAAAAAAAAGACAACTTTAAAAATGTTAAAAAAAATATGTCCATCACAAAAATAACAAGAAAAAATAGCCACCTTAGTGCTATAGAAAACACTAAGTCATCGAAAAATATAATATACTCTTCAACCTTATTAATTTCCCTTAATACTAACATTAAAAAAAAAAAATCCCAGATCAAGAGTTGAGAAAAAAAATTAAGTTTTCCCTAAAAGCATTATTAAAAAATTTGTTCACAAAAATACATTTATGCATTATTACTATTGTGACAAACAATAGTGTAATACACTATAGTGTATTATCTCTACTGTGATAGATCGGTGTGGTAGATAGTTATCGGTTTTATGGAAG
>WNGS01158745.1:12649193-12659832 GCA_020271785.1 Procambarus virginalis | reverse complement strand
TATATATATAACAAATTATAAATTAGTTTCCTTGATAAAATGCAGCTTGAATACAGGGGATTAAAAGCACATAAAGTCTCACTAAAATCACCGAGACCGACAAACATGCAATGGAGAGCATATCTCTTCTCCGTGAAGGGGGTATAATGTATAAAAGTATACATGGCGATATACCACGATTCTCTTGAGAAAATGTAAGGAGGAGGAAGATGAGGAGAGGTAGGAAGTACAGAAAATGGCGAGAGAGAGAGAGAGAGAGAGAGAGAGAGAGAGAGAGAGAGAGAGAGAGAGGAGAGAGAGAGAGAGAGAGAGAGAGAGAGAGAGAGAGAGAGAGGTGATAAGGGGCAAGGACGAACAGTTTTTTTACCTCTTTCTTGACGTAATTTTCTCCTTTCTCTCCAATTTTTCACTCATATTTATCCCATTTTCTCTTTAATTTTGTTAATTTTTACTTTATTTAATTTTTATTTTAATATTATAACTTCATGTTTCTATGTCTCGTGTTCAGTTATTCTCTCTACTCGCTTTCACTTTTCCTTGCTTGGGTTTTTAATCATCATTTCTTTCTCCATTACTTTCCATCGTTTACCTATTATCTTTTGCATATTATTCCACTTTCTCTTCATTTTTTGGGGGTAACTTTAACGTATTATAATTGCATCCTTATTCAGTTTTCCATTTTCATAGTTTCTTGTTTGTCTGTTCTCATTTCCCCCCTACTCTGCCCTCATTTTCCTCTTCCCTTATTTCCCCTTTCCTTTGCCTTCATTTCTCCTTCATTAGCTCTTATTTTCCCCCTTCCTCTGTCTTCATTTCTCATTCAGCAGTCATCATTTTCCTCTTTCTCTCCCCTAGTTAGTCAGTTCATTCTATCTGCCTGGGACAAAATAATGCTTTACTCTCTCATAAATATTATTATCACCTCCATTTCACGAGTTGATTCAATTGAAGTATCCCCTTACAGTTTCCCCTCGTTGGTGTGTCTCTCCTTCTTCTTCTCCTCCCCTTGTCTTGCCTTCGTCGTAAGCGTCCAGCTCTCTCTCTCTCTCTCTCTCCTCTGTTCTCCTTGTCCATCGTCTCTTTTTCTCTCTCACTTCCTGCCTATGTACTTCCACCAATTCCTTCCTCCTACCCTTCCCTTTCTTCTCTCTCTCTCTCTCTCTCTCTCTCTCTCTCTCTCTCTCTCTCTCTCTCTCTCTCTCTCTCTTCTTTCTTTTTCTTCAAACGCCTCGGCTGATTCTTCCCACTTGGATAAATGTCGTCATTTCTACTAACTGGAATATAATTATGTCTTTTGCATTTCAAACTTTTCACACACACACTAATATATTGTAAGCCAATAAATTCTGTCTCGGTCGAATATAGGATTATTTAACACACACACACACACACACACACTGGCGAAAATTAGAACTTCATTCAGAAACCTAAATGAGGAGGCTTTTAGGGCGCTTTACACTGCATACGTGAGACCCGTCTTAGAGTATGCCGCGCCATCATGGAGCCCCCACCTGAAGAAACACATAAGTTAACTGGAGAAGGTTCAGAGGTTTGCGACGAGGCTTGTCCCAGAGTTACGAGGGAAGGGATATGAAGAGCGACTGAAGGAACTGAACCTTACGACACTAGAGAAAAGAAGGGAGAGAGGAGATATGATAGGGACATATAAAATACTCAGGGGAATTGACAAAGTGGAAATAGATGAAATGTTCACACGTAACAATAACAGAACGAGGGGACATGGGTGGAAACTGGAAACTCAGATGAGTCACAGAGATGTTAGGAAGTTTTCTTTTAGCGTGAGAGTAGTGGAAAAATGGAATGCACTTGGGGAACAGGTTGTGGAAGCAAATACTATTCATACTTTTAAGACTAGGTATGATAGGGAAATGGGACAGGAGTCATTGCTGTAAACAACCGATAGCTGGAAAGGCGGGATCCAAGAGTCAATGCTCGATCCTGCAAGCACAGATAGGTAAGTACAGATAGGTAAGTACACACACACACACACACACACACACACACACACACACCAGTGGAGTCCCACAGGGCTCTGTACTCGGACCTATCCTGTGTCTGATATAAGTAAATGATCTTCCAGGAGGTATAGATTCATTCCTCTCAATGTTTCCTGATGATGCCAAAATTATGAGAAGAATTAAGACAGAAGAGGACAGCATGAGGCTTCAAGATGACCTTGACAAACTGAAGGAATGGTCCAACAAATGAATGTGAGAGTTTAACCCGAGCAAATGTAAATTAATGAAAATAGGTGTAGGGAGCAGGAGGCCAGATACAAGTTATCATTTGGGGGAGATGAACTTCTTCAAGAATCAGAGAGTGAGAAAGATCTTTGGGTTGATATCACACCAGACCTGTTTCCTTAAGCCCACATCAAGAGGATATCATCAGCGGCATATGCCAGGTTGGCTAACTTAAGAACGGCCTGTAGAAACTTGTGGAAGGAATAATTCAGAATCTTGTATACCACATATGTCAGACCAATCCTGGAGTTGGTAGCTACAGCATTGAGTCCGTATCTTGTCAAGAAAAAGACTAAATTGGAGAAGGTTCAAAGGTATGCCACCAGACTAGTACCCGAGGTGAGGGGTATGAGCTACAAGGAAAGACTACAAGGAGAAATTTCACGTCGCTGGAAGAAAGAAAAGTTAGGGGAGACATGATAACCACATATAAGATTCTCAAGGGGATTGATAGGGTAGGTATCTTGAGATCTTGAGGTTATCTTGAGGTGATTTCGGGGCTTAGCGTCCCCACGGCCCGGTCCTCGACCAGGCTTCCTTTTTGTTATACACCCCCCAGGAAGCAGCCCGTAGCAGCTGTCTAACTCCCAGGTACCTATTTACTGCTAGGTAACAGGGGCATCAGGATGAAAAACATTTTGCCCATTTGTCTCCGTCTCCAACGGGGATCGAACCCGGAACCTCGGGACTACGAATCCGAAGCGCTGTCCACCCAGCTGTCAGGCGCCCTGACAGCTGGGCGATTTAGATAAGGACAATTGTTTTAACACAGATGGAGTTAATGTGATGTAGTGGAGACTCCATACACTGTTTCAAGCGTAGTGTATGATAGAGCCCAATAGGCTCAGGAATCGTACACCAGTTGAGAGGCGGAACCAAAGAGCCGAAGCTCAACCCCCCCCCCGGTAAGCACTGCTAGACGAGTTGAACTAGGTGAGTACACAAGGGCTATTTAGTGCAATACTGAAAAATAGAACAATTTAACTTGATGATAATAAAGAAATTCCTATTTGATCCAATGCCTCTTCTTTCAACATCCTTACCTCATATCAGCTCCTCTGGCTTACCTTTCCTTCTCCTTACCCCACGTTCCCTGCCCTAACCTACCCACTGGCATTCCTTACCCATCTAAGGTCGACGGTGTTGTCACTTCTAAGGCAGATTAAGCTACTTTAAACGACATAGATTAAACTATTGTATCGTTCACAATTCCTCGAATTTTGGAATAGCGGCCGGTGTGGAAAGGCCGCTGCCACCACTCTCATTCTCCCGACCCCACCCAAACATGCTGACATCACCCACACCTGCTATTGCCCACACCTGCTATCGCCCACACCTTGACATCTTCTACACACCTTGTTGACCACCAACACCAACCAATTCCTGATAACACCGTCCCGACCTAACACCCCCCTTCTTCTTCTTCTACCCCCTCCCCCCCCCACACACACACACCTGCTAGCACACTTATCCTGTGTGATGAGGGCACAACACACCAGCTCTCACCACACGGGTACACTCACCACACAGGTACACTCATCACACAGGTACACTCACTAATCCTCACCACACAGGCACACTTACGAGCCTTCACTATCAAATCTACGTCAAAGAGACCTTCCAGCTGTCACCATTCACACTATTTAAATCATCACAGGTTTCATTTTCACCTCAAAATCCTCTCACATTCCCCCTTACCTTTTCTTTCCCTTCCTTCACCATTCTCTCACAATCTTCTCACCGATTGACTTGGTGACTCACAGGTGACTTGCTCTTAACGTCCCTTCACTATCACCCACACCTACCTACCCCTCATCTACCCCTCACCATCCCTCACCATCCTTCACCATCCTTCACCATCCTTCACCATCCCCAAGCTAACTACAGTATTTATTAACCTTGTATCAAAAGATAAAAATCGCACTTAAAATTTCCAAATCATTTAGTTTGTTTTCCTATCGTATAAAAGAAGACAGAAACGCTAAACAAAGAATTAAACGAAATTATTAAAAACTAAACGAAACAAATAGCGAATCAAGTGACATGAAATAATTAGAGACAATGAAATATGAAACGAAAAAAATAAACTTACTATAAAAACGACTTAAAAGTTTTCGTCTGTTACCTGAAGCGACTTGGGGAAGGTGACAGGTGACTTGGGGAAGGTGACAGGTGAACTGGGAAGATGACAGGTGACTTGGGGAGGTGACAGGTCACTTGAAGAGGTGACAGGTGACTTAGGGAGGTGACAGGTGAACTGGGAAGATGACAGGTAAGAAACATATGAGACAAAAATCAGATCTTTTCTGAATTACGAAGTGAAAAATTGTAGGAACTGAATATTTTCATATTTTGTGACCCCCCTCAAAAATAATTATGACGTAAATCTACTAGTTTCGTATACACAAATCATAAAAAAATTAAAACAAAAGAAAATCCAGAATCTCACTTGTTTTTGACACGAAATTTGGCGAAAAATAACGTCGAAATGCGAGACACTTTTCAGCAATGTGTGTGTGTGTGTGTGTGTGTGTGTGTGTGTGTGTGTGTGTGTGTGTGTGTGTGTGTGGTGTGTGTGTGTGTGTGTGTAGCTATGATACAAACATTTCATGAACATTACATGAACATGTTTCGAATTGCATAGCCTCGACCAGGACGATCACACACACACCAGAGAAAACGGAGAACGGAGTATAGACGACTGTATCTACTCTCAGGAGACACATATATACATCATCCAATTCTCTTCAGGCGCCCTCCAAGGCCAGTTGACCCAACATCTTCGTCGCTTTTGTGTTATTATTGTATTACGTCCCCTCCTATCCCATCCCATCCTGTCCCCCCCCCATCCCATCCTTTCCTAGAATGGTGTTAGTCTCTTCCGGACATTTTTGGGGTCCAAATTGGATTTTAGCTCTCAACCCTCCTCCTGATCCCACACTTGACAAGGTTTAAATTCTCCTCAGCTCCTCGTGTTGTTCTTCATTCGCCTCCTTATACACGGTGAGCAAAATTAAAGTATGGTCGATCAAGTGGCTTCTAGAGTTTAAGCAAGTGCAAAGCAATGAAGCTTGGTGCAGGGAACCGGAGACCGGAGACATGGTAACACATTGGAGAGGAAATCTTCCTGGAATCGGACAGAGGAAAAGGCTTGGGAGAATGGGAAGAGGTGGGGGGGGGGGGGGGGTTGATATTACTCCGAACCCGTCACCAGAGGCCCATATGTATGTAGATGAAGATATTGAAAAGAATGTGTCTTCAGCAACTTTCAGAAGGTTTAAGGACTGTCTTTATGAATCTGGAGAAAGAGTAGTTCAGGACCGTATACATCACCTATGTCAGACAAGTTCTGGGATATGCAGCGCCAGCGTGGAGACATTATCTCGTTAACCGCCAAAATGAAAGCTTAGAAAGTTCAGAGGTAGGCCAGAGGACTACAGTCCGTCAGCCGAGAGGTACAAGCTTCGTGGAAAGACTAAAGGAACTAAACCTCCCAGAACTGGAAGAGAGAAGACACATGGAAGACATGATCACCATATACAAAATACTCAGATGAATAGACTTCAGACATGGGAAACAAGAGATAATTCCCCCCCCCCCACCCCAGCAACACAAATGGGTAAAGAAATGGTTCTAACCCCACCCTGTCTTACCCAAACTCTTGCCCTTCCCTATCCTCTTCCGCCTTCCCTTACCCTTCTCCCTCCTCCCCTACCCCTTCCTCTTGTCTCCCCCCCTTGTACCTTCGGGGGGAGGTGTGTGGGGCGTGGCTATCGTTTCCTGTCGGGCTCCCAGAGGCAGTCATTCTCACATTCTCTTGGTTATCGCAGACGACCAACGACCGTCACCAGATGATGACCCAGGAGGCGAGGGGAGTAGAGGGGGAATGGAAGGGGAACTACCGGTGATGCTGGGGGGGGGGTCATACAAGAGGTTGGGGTTATCTAACAGATAACAGATGAACGTTACACAAAATGGGGGTAAGACAAGGGGTTATGGGGGGGTTGTAAGACGACACTTTGAGGGTCAAATTAGGGGTGAAATTAGGTTAAACCATAGGATGAGAACGACCTATTGCATAGGTAAACCCACAGAGATAAACCCACGCGTGAAATAGCGGCCAGTATGGGGTTTGGGGAATGGGATAGAACAGATTAAAAATTAGGGTTAGGGACGGGAATAAATTGGAATAGAGGGGGTTGTATGGTGACAGAGGATGGTTGTGCTGGAAGTTGTGGAATAGGGATTGGTTATTACCCTTCCAGATTACCATTGACGACCAGGTGTCATTACATATATACGTCCCTATCATTCCCTCCCTTCCCTACATCCTAACCCATTATCCCTTATATCCTCCTCTCTCTCTCTCTCTCTCTCTCTCTCTCTCTCTCTCTCTCTCTCTCTCTCTCTCTCTCTCTCATCCACCAACACCAACCCACTTTCTCCCTTCGGACGCAACTTAATGCCCGTAATATTGATCTGTGATGATAGTTAACAGCGTTGAATAATTGACGCTAATGGCTAGAAATTAGTTCCGAATTGCTCCGGAAGGCCAGCATAGATCGGCCTGGTTACGCGTTCAATTGGCGGTTGGCTTTTGTTTATTTATTACAACAACAAAAATAAAATGAAATGTATAAATCAAAAAGTACCACGAGTGAATTTTTTTGGAAGGCTATACATGAAGGAAATAGTTATATTTTATATTTTTCTCTCTCTTCGAAATGTAAATTGAAATTTAAAATGACCCGAGCGCACGCAAAGACACTCAAACGAAAATCCACACGGACACACACTCACTCGCACGCAAACTCCTTTTGTACATTATCATATATATATATATATATATATATATATATATATATATATATATATATATATATATATATATATATAATCCATCTTCCATCCTCCTGTTTAGATGGGTTTTTGTAACTATGTCCACCGTAGTACAAAGATTGACGTACTAAGCAATTATATAGTATAATTTGGTACTATTCACCTTCCGATTCGTAGTCCTGAGATTCCGGGTTCGATCCCCGGTGGAGGCGGAGACAATTGGGGAAAAAGTTTCTTTCACCCTGATGCCCCCTGTTACCTAGCAGTAAATAGGTACCAGGGAGTTAGACAGCTGCTACGGGCTGCTTCCTGGGGGGTGTGTAACAAAAAGGAGGCCTGGTTGAAGACCGGGCCGCGGGGACGATAAGCCCCGAAATCATCTCAAGATAACCTCAAGATAACCTCAAGATAACCTCAAGATAACCTCAAGATAACGTGTTAGTCCGAAAAAGTGAAGCTGAAAAATAAATGTAAATATTCCTAGGCCTAGAATAGCACATATATGTACTAAATTACCAGATATCGTGTATTAGGCCTAAGAAGGTTAGGTTAGGTTAGGTTAGGTTAGGTTACTTTCTCCTTGCAACCTAAGTAGAAAATCGTTTTCCGGTCTGTCCAAATTCAATAGTACCCATTTCTACTTTCTAATTGCGTTGTATGTGGGTATATGCACTATGGTCCTAATCGTTACTATAAGTACCACCACAACAGCACGATGGGCTGATATGAATTTGGTACCTCCTCTGGTGGTGTTTGTGATGAACTATTGCCTTAGAGAAGATAATATATGGCACTCGAGAAACCTTATTTAGCATATGGAAATACGAATGAATTATCACTGCGTTTTAACACACACGTTTCGCGGACGAGAAAATGAGCACTTCCTTACACAAAAATCACAATTGCGTGATGCATCAAATGAACTCAGGCGTAGCTCAGTCGATTAAGGCAGCGACTGGGATGCTCTCGGACGCAGGTTCGAATCCTCGTCACGGCCCTTGTGGATTTGTTCAAATGAGCAATTCCTTAGCCTTGCTAGCACCAGCAGGTGAGTCCAGTAGGCTGAAAGCACCAGCAGGTGAGTCCAGTAGGCTGAAAGCACCAGCAGGTGAGTCCAGTAGGCTGAAAGCACCAGCAGGTGAGTCCAGTAGGCTGAAAGCACCAGCAGGTGAGTCCAGTAGGCTGAAAGCACCAGCAGGTGAGTCCAGTAGGCTGGATGCACCAGCAGGTGAGTCCAGTAGGCTGAAAGCACCAGCAGGTGAGTCCAGTAGGCTGGATGCACCAGCAGGTGAGTCCAGTAGGCTGAAAGCACCAGCAGGTGAGTCCAGTAGGCTGGAGGCACCAGCAGGTGAGTCCAATAGGCTGAAAGCACCAGCAGGTGAGTCCAATAGGCTGGAGGCACCAGCAGGTGAGTCCAATAGGCTGGAGGCACCAGCAGGGCATTTCATCTAATATTCAACTTCACTTAAACCTTAATACACTCATGACGAATGCACGAATGCACTTCGTGAGAAGATTGGCTAGTGTCCGAAATTCTACGCCACGAGAATACAAAACCAAATTGATACCAGAGCAATTGCAACAATTCCCATCCAACGTTTATTTTACACAGATTGCATGTTTCCCCCCCCCTTACCCCCCCTACCCCCGGATATTGCAAGATTGCTTGATTTGCCTGTATTGCCTCTATGTGTGTTTGGTTGATAAGCGAACATTTTCAGGGTACTCAGATGTTTTAATTTTGCAAAATTGGTTTAAAAAATGGGGGGTTTAACATTTATGTTTTGCATCGAATTACTCCCTTATTTTGTTTTCCTTATTTATTCAAATGTATATTTTATTCAATATACAAAGCTGACAAAAGCACGGGTTAAACGACCCAGAGACATTAAAACGCGGGATGGGCCAGGACCTGAGAGGCAGGACCCAAGAGCCAAAGCTCATCCTTCAAGTGCAACTAGGTGAGAGTACCACCACCACCACTGCACCAACACCACCACTGCACCAACACCACCATCCCTCCCCCACCACAACATCTTAAATAAACTTACCTGAAAAATTAGACGCAAATACATGTATATTGAATATCTATTAAGCGGTGTTGGTTTTCCTGCGGCCCATTAACAACAGCGTCGTTAACACTGCAATTAAACAGACACCCGAGTGTGTATAAGCGTACCTGTAGCAGCAAGTCTAATGCCTCCTGGGAAAACAAAAAACTACTGGTCGAGTAATATGAAGGATCTTGAGCGCATATAATGCCTTTGTCGCTTAAGTAATCTCACTTAAAGCGTAGCGTTTCCTTGTATTCGCGGACAGCTGCTTAAGTGTCTGAATGCTAATAGGTTGGCTGGATGGTTCGTTTGTTGCGTCTTAAATACCTGACTTCCTCCTGGTCAGCTGTCATACCTGCCTGCCAGCTGTCTTAAATACCTGACTTCCTCCTGGTCAGCTTTCATACCTGTCCGCCAGCCGTCTTAAATGCCTGACTTCCTCCTGGTCAGCTTTCATACCTGTCCGCCAGCCGTCTTAAATACCTGACTTCCTCCTGGTCAGCTTTCATACCTGTCCGCCAGCCGTCTTAAATACCTGACTTCCTCCTGGTCAGCTTTCATACCTGTCCGCCAGCCGTCTTAAATACCTGACTTCCTCCTGGTCACCTTTCATACCTGTCCGCCAGCCGTCTTAAATACCTGACTTCCTCCTGGTCAGCTGTCATACCTGTCCGCCAGCCGTCTTAAATACCTGACTTCCTCCTGGTCAGCTTTCATACCTGTCCGCCAGCCGTCTTAAATACCTGACTTCCTCCTGGTCAGCTTTCATACCTGTCCGCCAGCCGTCTTAAATACCTGACTTCCTCCTGGTCAGCTGTCATACCTGCCTGCCAGCTGTCTTAAATACCTGCTTATACCTGTCTTTTAATTCCTCTGCGGACTACCTTTTTAGGATCAGATTTTTCTCATTCCTTTTCAAGTTTAGTTCGTAAACTCATATAATTCTCCCTTTGCTCCTCTCTTTCGTTACTTGCTATTCTTTCTCCCGCGTTTATCACCTCTGCTTTCGTGCCTCTATTCTGTTTTGTATTATTCTTTCTATTTCTTTGCTTGTGTGTCCTTTGCCTTTCTCTCTGATTCCCCTTTCGTCCTTACATTGCTCTTGTGTCCCAATTATCGACTTGTGTTACCGTTTTAATTGATTCACGTTTCGCTATCGTGTTTTTCTCCTTGTTCCCATTTGGTTTTCTCTTCTATTTTTGTGTGTTTTATGTTAGATTATTTTCCTGTTTGTCTTTCTCCCTTTCGCTCTATTTCTTTTGTTTCTGTTTTATCTACACTCATTTTTTCAACGTTGCTCTGTTTTCTTTGGCATAATTATTCTTGCGTTTTCTTCCTCTTCCTTTTCCTCCTTTGTCTTTCTCTTCTTTCTCCTCCTCCTCTTCCTCGTTCTTCTCCTCTTCTCTCCCTTCAAATCTTGCTTTTCACCTTCAGATCCTTCATCCACCTTAGCCTCGTCCATCCCATCATTATTTGTCATTG
>WNGS01158745.1:12567132-12597881 GCA_020271785.1 Procambarus virginalis | reverse complement strand
ACAGTACATTCTCTTAGATTTAAAGATAAGGTAGTACATACAATACCTAAAGCCACTAGTACGCACAGCGTTAGGGCCAGGGTAAGAGCTTAAACTAATTAATCACGTAACTTTAGCTGACAAAATTTTGGACGTCGTGAGCCACTTTATCTTAAGACCCTTTCCACTATCACAGGACATATACCGAGTACATAATATAGTAAACTGTCAGGAGAGTTGTGGCCAAGGCCTTATGACCCACTTTGGATCTACGAAACAATTTCTAAAGGCTACCTGGCCAGCGGTCAGATGGATACCTATAATCGTTTCAATTATGTAAGTTTAATTCATTACAGACATGAAATTGTCAATAGCAATTGGGCTTTACCTTAGCAGCGTGACTCTTAAGATAGTGGCAGGGATGATGGTGGTCCGGCTCAACCTGCCTCTGCCAAACATCTCCCTCCACCTTTCACCATACTCACCCTAAACTCAACCAGGTTCTTGCTAGATGAACGAGCACTTCCTCCAAACAGTGCCGTCGACATGTTGGCTCTATTGGCCCCGACCTGGACGAGTAGAGAGTGAAGAGTGAGGCGGCGGCGGGCGGTGTGACTGGACACTTCTCTGCTGCTGCTGCCAGCTGTTGTCAGAGGCGACGTCACGGCCGGCCCCCGCCACCCTCGTACACCACCCTCCACAATTGTCGAACTCTTCCCTATTGGTGAAGATTAACCCACCCAAAAGATGGCACGCATGAATAGCCCGTAAGTGGTGGCCCTTTGAACCATTACCAATATCAATAGCTGATACTGGAGATCTGTGGAGGTGCGACTGCACCTGCGTGACAGGAGATGTCTCCCGTGTCTTCCCCATTGTTGATTTGACGAGTTATATTGCATTTTGTAACTAGCTCATCAAGATTGTAATTTGCTTACCTAAATGAATTGTGGTTCAGTCCCTGAGCCCATTATGTGCCTCTGTAACCCTTTCTACTATCGCCCACAAGATGGGTATGGGGTGCATAATAAATGAACTAAACTAAAAACTGTTCTCCATTACTTTACACCTCAATTTACCCGCGAACAGTGCTTGATTACCTATTATGTACAGTACCGATTACCCATTAGGTACAGCACCTACATGATAGTCGGGAATACGAAAAATAGAGTAGTTTTTCTTGCCCTGTTTACAGGATATTATTGATACCGAGGTACGTTTTTCCCATTTATTTATTACTTAATCCTATCACTATTAAGCTCAAGCACATTATAGTGCTCTCGATAAGGACTGGACGTTAGCAGCTTAACAAAAATCAATTCCCCACCCCACTTCCATTTGTCCTGATAATTATATAAAGCTGGAATTTGAATTGGAACAGTATTTTGCCACTTGCGGTTCCATGCTTTTTAACCCATACGCTTATGAAACCTCATATTTTCTCACCTTACTGTCCCACCTTGCGCTATTAACTCAGTATATTACAATGTAGAGATGCAACTTCATTAATATAAAGTTATCTTTAACTGATGAAGTTATGTGAATTCTGTTAAATGTGGTATTTACGTTATTCTGAGTCAATGTTACATATGTACGTTCAATTCCATTTCTTTCTTTATTATGCACCCCATACCATTCCCGTGGGCGGTGGTGTAAAGTTAACAAGGAATTATCTCGTTTTATATATGATTCAATAAATAACATGGTGTGAGTATATAGTCCTCTAGCTTGTACTACCAAACTAGAGATAAGCTATAATGAGACTCTCTCAAACATTCGTGACTGAATTAAACAATTACAAAGACCAAAGTATCTCATGGCATTTGGATAAAATCATTGATAACAGAGTATTCAGACAAGTAGTCAGTGCCCTAGCTATAAACTCACGTGTGTTTACACACAGTTTACAACTGGAGTACTCTCTTGGGAGATTCAAGTTCAAGTATGTTTATTGAGATAAGCAAGAAATACAGCTCAAAGGGATAGAGTAGCTTAGGCTATTTCTACCCCCCTCTGTTGGGAGATGCAATACTTGCAGCCACATGCCATCGATCTAACTCTGGCAATTGCAATATCACACTATCTGGTGGATGTGGTATGCTGTTGTAAGGCACACTATATATGTATATATATGAATTATATGCAGCCCGTCCTCCTAAGTTTCTCATCGTCAAGAAAACGGTCAATTTAAAGTGTCCTCTCCTAACCTACCAGAGGACCCGAAACAGAAAACGGGACAGTACGTCACTTAGGCGAGCCGCTTCTATTTTCTAGTACGACAATTTTTGGCCTTGTGTAACGCATACGATCGAAAAGCGACGTTCTTTGTAGAACAGGTTGATATGTTTGGTTTCTCAAAAACCCGACATTAGTCCAGAGGGTTTTCCCTCTTGAATTGTAACTGTTGAATTGAATATGAATTTGTTGAATTGAATTTGTAACCAACATATAGTTGGCCGGGTTGTCATATTGCAATACAGCTACTAGACTACGGTAACTTAGTTCAGTCAGTCAGGAACACTACAAGATTAGCTACTAGCCTACGACGCGTGAGGGAGGTTTCACTGCATTGGGAAGCAGAACTTTATACAGTGGGTCTAATGATCCAAGAGAATTACTGCCGCCTGTACGGTGACCCATGTGAGGCAGGAACTCTACAGTGGCCTGCACACACATGTGAAACGGTAACATTGCAGTAGGCCTGGCTATAGTGACCCGTGCAAGACAGGAACATTGCAGACGTAGCCGAACTACATGGTTCACGAGTGAAGTAATTATCAAAGAAGGCACCAAGCTGGGAAGGCTATGTAGCACGGTTCACGTGTGAAGCAGAGGCTTATTTACACCTAATTGTTTCCACTCGTGCATACCATTTTATTGTGTGTAGACATTACGAAGGCATTTGCTTCAATGGCACTACCTGAGTTTTCATGCACTCAGCTATGACTGTGATAGCAAACAATTAAATGCTCATCTGTCAAAACCCAGGATCGACTTACGTGTGCATGGTATTGGAAGCTCGAACCATATTGCACCTAACCCGAAATCCTGTGCCATCATATTAACAATATACTCGTCGAGATTAAGACTTCCAATATCAAGAACTTGGAATAGCCATTTATACTTAAGTTAAAAATTTTCAATTATAGCATTTAATTTAGGATACAAAATAATACAAAACATCGATTTTGCGCCATTAAGAGAGGTAATTCATTACACACATCGTGAACACCCGTGTGCTGGAACAAGGTATTAAAACAATATTACATATACACAAAAGGCAGACAAGAAGGATGTTTTGGTTCATTTTGGCCAGTACCACTGGTCAGCTGGGAGCAAACATACAGCTATATACATTTGTATATATTATATGGCTATATACATTTGTATATAGCCTAAATATTTGCATAAACGTGCATATTTCAACCTTATAGGATGAGGGTTGAGATAGAGACCATTCAGGTGTGGGCGTGGTCATGGATGAGGGCGGGCGTGGCGGCAGCAGCCATGAGGAGTGTGGTGGCGTCGGGGTGTGGTCGAGGCGGCTCCGCAGCACAGGTAGGGCCGGCGGATGGGCGTGATCCTTCGCCAGCGTCTCCCACGCTACCTGCAATCACACCCAACACCATATAATAACATTCAAATATAAACAGTTTTTAGTGTGCTGTTTCTGTTATTCCTAGCGACATGCTGAGAGTTTATTTCTGCATATTTCCAGTATGTATAAAAGGGATGCAGAATCAGAGGAGAAAGGATGTAGAATTGGGAGAGAGAGAAAAACTGACAATAGTGCAATGCATAATTATACATGAAATGTTATAGTACATACGAGTGTACATTAAGAACAAACCCTTTATTATTTCAAAATTTATGAATGCGTGTGGGGGCATTCATCTAACGAGCCTGTAACTAGAGGAGCGGCCCTGTCCCCCAGACACATTACTCATACTGTGTAATAAAAATCAGTTTATCATATACTGCAGACATCAGTATCATGCAGGCGATGAGTCACAATAACGTGGCTAAAGTATGTTGACCAGACCACACACTAGAAGATGAAAGGACGACGACGTTTCGGTCCGTCCTGGACCATTCTCAAGTCGATTGTGACAAGACCATTCTCAAGAAATCGACTTGAGAATGGTCCAGGACGGACCGAAACGTCGTCGTCCCTTCACCTTCTAGTGTGTGGTCTGGTCAACATCAATATCATACAATACAAATCAATATAAAGTTATTTGTTTAACTTCTCTTGGTGACATACAATACAATCAATATAAAGTTATTTGTTTAACTTCTCTTGGTGACTTATATGTAGTTGAAGCATTTACGGACATGTGATGGGAGGAGAGGACGTCAGCGAGGTAGCACTCTAAGAAAAGTACACACTACACGTCCAAGATGAGAGTTATGTGTAATACATAGGTACCTGGCAGTGTCATGGGTACTGTGGGTTACATCCTTGGCATGTGAATGCATCACACATGCGTAGTAGATATAATAGAGAACATTAGGTCGCGAGTCAGCACATTAGAAAATGGGACCCAAATCTAAGGCCTCGATCCTGCAGACACAAATAGTAAATACGTAATATCTCCAGATTGGGGAGTGTGGGAAATTTTACCCACCATATCTAATAATCATCTAAGAATGTATTATTTCTATATCATATCAATATCATATCAATATCATATCTATATCATATCTATATCAAATCAAAATCATATCAGAATCATATCGGAATTACTATAGATTCATTATATATAGCTTGATCCTAGATGACAATGCCACTATGATCACGTACGCCATAGGGCCCTATAGATGCCTACGTGACTTTGTGCATGATCTCTCAAGGATCCAGAAGCTTCTAGAAGGATTCGTTAATTAAAAATTTGTTGGAACACTGACGTAGTATCCGGTAGAGATAAAATCGAATCCTTATTAAAAGTCAGTGGTATTATCAAGTACTACTTATAATCTTTAAATCCTATATCATATTTTATTATAATCACATCTTATCTCAATCATAAGTCTAGACTGTAAAAATAATCAATCAATATTCATTCAAAGCTACCCCTTTCAAGGGGATGGGGGGGGCATCTCGGGAGAGAAGCGCCCACCACAGCCCGGGGCAGAACGGGTATGTTTACACAACAGTGTACACATGACGGTCCCTTAGCGAACATTTTTGGCTTAGGACACCTTATCTAATATCATTATCACCAGTGAACACTCTCTAGAACTGGGGGAGTACCTGGACAGTATATCAACAAGGAAAATCCTAGAACATTTATGTAAAATAAGAGTGAAGTGGAGCATTTAGTGACGCGGTTTCCACCTTCATCCCTAATCTCATCCCTAATCTTCATTGTTATCTTCTGCAACGCAGTCCAATATCCGTAGCAACGCTACTAGATCATACAGCAACGCTGTTTTATAAAATATCGTGCCTAAACTCGCCAAGAGAGTTTATTCAGTCTGGCACACTTGTCAGACAGGCACCCGACTGGCAGAGAAGTATATTGAATGTTATTTTGGTATATGATTGGCCAATTGTATGCTTGTGACTTTAATATTCTATAAATCTGTCTTTCGGTAAAAAGGCGAGGCAACGCCTCATATTTCTGTGAGTTTATTATTAATATTGTGGTACAGCAGAATCTTATCCAAGCTCTGAACCTCATGCGTGTCCAGTGTCAGAAAAGATTGTCGCAATAAATAAACAAATACTCATGAGTGTCCAGAGTGTAGGAAGAGATTCAACAAGCTGACTGTATTTAATCATATACATTGATCATATACATTGCATATACTTGAATATATAAATTAAGTTAACAATTGCTTGCTTAGTTATTTTTTAAGTAATCATATAATTTCATTTAATTGAATATAATTTTAGTACTCAGTAACAGTACTCAGACCATATTTAGGTCATTTATCATACTTTACAATTTACAATTTAAAGTGTTGTATTGTTTATAGTATAAGTATATTGGCTGTTAATTGCTAAGGTGCTAGGCTAGACTGTGTATGTTTAAATCTCTGATTTAAACAGAGCCAGTGTTCAGTTATATAACTGAATTTATAAAATCTTATCCTTGTATAAAATACAAGCTGATGTGAGATACCTGTTGGCAGGTGGACGTGGAACTGCAATCAACCTATCAACTAATTCACTCACCCCACCTGCCCCTTACAGCCCATTATCTGTCATTAGGAAAAGAGGAGCTAGGATTTACGACCCTAGCTAGAGATTTTAGTTGAATTAATTTGCAGACAGTAATTTTTTAATTTAGTTCAGTACAAGTCCCTGGCAGTCTCCTCTTATATCAATCACAGCAGGTTTTTCCCACAGGGAGGTAGAAATAGCCTAAGCTACTCTATCCTTTTGAGATGTATTTCTTTCTTGTCTCAATAAACATACCTGAACTTGAATCTCCAGATTGAAGGCAAAGACATTGACAACAGCCACTCACTAACTGACATTTTGAATACCAAATTATTTTGTATTAAATTCTAATGATTATACTAGACAATAAATAAAAGTTGAATATACTCCATTGAGGGAAAACTTGTAGGGTAAATACTCTAGCCGCCTCCTCCGTCATACCACACTCACCACAGCGGCCACGTCCTCCAAGCGGATGCAGGAGGACGGCTGAGCTGGGGACGGAGCCAGCAGATTGTTGTGGGCAGCTGCGGCGTCCACAGTCTCATCTCACTCCCCTCACGTAACCTACAAGAAAACATCGTCTGTACTTTATTATATAATAACAATATATGTCAACCATTCATTATGTATGAATAATTGAATATAATTAGTGTTGCCAGGAGCTTCATATACCTTGCTGCTATCCTCACTGTCCCAGGTCGTTCTGCTAAGTTTTCCCACCGTCAAGAAATGCCGTACTAAAGTGGCCTTATCCTAACTTAATAAAACATCGAGCATCACAAAGCGCTACCATTTTCTACTACGACATTTTTTGCCGTCGCATTTTCTACCTAAGGGCATGAAGTGTCGTTATACAAAATGGCAGAGACTCGCGATTTTGACATTCTGTCCCGTTTTCGGGTCCTCTAGTAGGTTAGGATAAGGGCTCCTTAGCACTAGAGTTTGTTTACGTTGGGAAACCTTAGGAGGACGGGGTCTGTAAATATTGGGTTTCGGCTGACTTTGAAATATGTATCAATATGTAGAGATGGTACACAGCAAAGTTGACTTTTGTATTATTGAATTTGGACAAACCAGAAACCATACCATAAATATAAGACGTAACTGACCTTGCAATCCTCAGCCACATACGCTTAACTCGCGGCCCGTTCATGGAACAACGCCCTCCTCCTCATTCTCCAAAATGCATTGTCACTTAATAGTCGTGCACCTCCTTGTAGAATGTCACAATCTTCATGATGATCATATATCTTGCTCTCCTCGTGTCTCTCCCAGTCGCTTCTCCCTCGATAGAATATTTCATGAATCCAAAAACCTTTCATGTCACTCGCCTTATGTCCTTTGGTTCTCATATCGGCATCCAGTGTGATAGAGACTTTTTGAATACCCAGAAACACTTTGCTACATACACTTCCCTGCTTAGCACCCTCTTAATGTAGTTAGTTTAGTTCATTTATTATGCACCCCATACCCATCTTGTGGGCGGTAGTGGAAAGGGTTACAAAGGCATATAATGGGCTCAGGGACTGAACCCCACAATTCATTTAGCTAAGCAAGTTACAATCTTGATGAGCTAGTTTGAAAATTCAGTTAGTCGTCACATCATAAATGGGTTCGAGATCGACCACAAGTACAGTTTCTAAATTAAGCAACTGACATATGTGGAGAGCTAGTGTCACAATTGATATGTTTGTCCTGCACACCGACCCCCATCCAGTGGGCAGCGGCGGATAGGTTAGAATCACTCAGTTACTACCTACAGTTAGCAAACTGACCCCTAGACACAATCCAATCCTTTCAGACACCCTCTCCTCTGGTCACGAACGCTTTGCTGATATAATAATTTATATTAAATTTTTGTAACTAGCTTATCAAGACTGTAACTTGCTTAGCTAAATGAATTTCGGGGTTCAATCCCTAAGATGATTATGTGATTCTGTAACACTTTCCAATAACAGCCCCACGATGGGTATAGGGTGCATAATAAATGCACTAAACTAACTAGACTTTCCTCTGAACTCCATGCACTTTACCTTACTATGCTTGACTCCTCAGTTCCAAAAGCTGACGACACTTTTCACGCACCTAAAAATTTAATATTTTTCGTTAGTATACATAAAACCTGTATTTCAACCACAAACAATTAACTATATGTATGTAAATAACATGACTTTCAAGAACAATGGAACCAAACACAGGAGAGGTGACAATTAATTACAGAAAATATGTATAATATTTGTAATTTGTGTTGGGCTGACGACTAACCAGAGAATGTCTCATTAAGACTACCTTAAGAGCCTCATATATTATACCTTTCATGGATGTACCTTACCTTACCTTGAGGATACCTTGAGGTGCTTCCGGGGCTTATCGTCCCCGCGGCCCGGTCATCGACCAGGCCTCCTGATGTAGCTGACAATCTCGACAAATTTTTCCCAAATGTATATATAAAATACCAAGAATAAGGCATTATTAAGTTCACACACCATCACGTCTTAGGGTATTTTTGTTTTCTAAACAATTATAGCTTTAACAGTGGTTTATACTCACAAACAAAATTTCCACCTGCCTGGCAGCCTCATACACTTCAAATGGCTGCTTTGTTTATTTTATTCAGTGGGAGACCGGACAATTATCAAATTAAATTTAATAAGATTAATAATAATATATAGATAATAAAATACAATAAAATTGTATAATAAAATATAAATATTTATAATACAAATTTTTATAAATAAATTATATTAAATAATATAAATTAAGTCAATGTTAAACACAGTTCAGACAGGGGACTGCAGGTGGCTCCGAAGACTGCATAGAGTGCAGCGAAGTCCATATCGCTATGCAGCGGGGAGATACTAAGGTACGCCAACAGTCCAAGGAAAGAGGGTGTTAAGTGGAATCGAACTGCGGAACCACTTACGCTCAACAAGACGTATGAGAACTGTAACAAAATTATTATTAAAAAGGAGAGAAAAATGCGTTCTCCCCTTCTTCTCTCGTGAAGAACCTCGGCTGGGACACGTCTTCTGGAGCCTCGACAGCTGGACCTTTGCAGCTGCGGGAAACTTCGGCCAGGACATCCGGAGCTGGGCTTGGCCCCCCAGGGGCATGCTCAGCTGAAACACCACCAGCTGTGCCAACAGCTGCTGGATCATCGGCTGGGACCCCAGCAGCTGTGCTTGAATATAAAGAATGACAAAATGTAAAGAACAGCAAACGCATAAAATTAAACAGGGTTACTGTGCGTGACCACCAGCTGTGCCCTCAGCTGTTGGATCATCGGCTGGGACCTCATCAGCCAGAACAACAGCAGCTGTGCCTGGCCCCCCCCCCAGGGGCGTGCTCAGCTTGGGACACCACCAGCTGGACCATCAGCTGCTGGATCATCGGCTGGTACCTCATCGGCCGGAACCGCAGCAGCTGTACCTGGCCCCCAGGGGCGTGC
The DNA here is from genome assembly GCA_020271785.1 of Procambarus virginalis. Taxonomy (NCBI): domain Eukaryota; kingdom Metazoa; phylum Arthropoda; class Malacostraca; order Decapoda; family Cambaridae; genus Procambarus; species Procambarus virginalis. The sequence continues at coordinate 12,588,282 of WNGS01158745.1, read as the reverse complement.
TCAGCTTGGGACACCACCAGCTGGGCCATCAGCTGCTGGATCATTGGCTGGGACCACCTCAGCCGGAACAACAGCAGCTGCACTTGGCCCCCAGGGGCCTACTCAGCTGGAACACCACCAGCTTGGCCATCGACTGCTGCATCCTCGGCTGGTACCTCATCGGCCGGAACAGCAGCAGCTGTGCCTGGCCCCCAGGGGCGTGCTCAGCTTGGGACACCACCAGCTGGGCCATCAGCTGCTGGATCATTGGCTGGGACCACCTCAGCCGGAACAACAGCAGCTGCGCTTGGCCCCCAGGGGCCTACTCAGCTGGAACACCACCAGCTTGGCCATCGACTGCTGCATCCTCGGCTGGTACCTCATCGGCCAGAACAACAGCAGCTGTGCCTGGCCCCCAGGGGCATGCTCAGCTTGGGGCACCACCAGCTGGGTCATCAGCTGCTGTATCATCGGCTGGGACCACCTCAGCCGGAACAACAGCAGCTGTGCTTGGCCCCCAGGGCGTGTCCAGCTGGAACACCACCAGCTGGGCCATCAGCTGCTTAATCATCGGGTGGTACTTCATCAGCCGGGACAACGGCAGCTGTGCCTGGCCCCCAGGGTAAGCGGGTAAGTACTAAGGAACGCCAACAGGCCAAGGCAAGAGGGTGTTAAGTGGCAAACCCCCCTGCAGTTTTCAAAATATCCCAAACATCCCAAATTCGATACCTGAGCCATATTTTGGAGCCAAATTCTGGCTCTCTGCACCTATTCGCAGTTTGAAATTCCGACTTTTTATACCGAAAATAGGTCAATTACTCACTTCCCACCTGTTTTACCCAGAAGAGTCTCACCACCTACTTGGTGGTGAGACTCTTGTGACTCAGGCCCTGCCCGAGTCCAGGCCCAGACAGGCCGGAGTCCAGGCATAGGGAGACCCAGCCCGTGTGCAGTTATAGCCAGGCCCTGCCCGAGTCCAGGCCCAGACAGGCCCGAGTCCAGGCCCAGACAGGCCCGAGTCAAGGCCTAGGGAGACTCAGCCCGTGCCCATTTATAGCCAGGCCCTGCCTGAGTTCAGGCCCAGACAGGCCCGAGTCCAGGCGTAGTGAGACCCAGCCCGTGTGCAGTTATAGCCAGGCCCTACCCGAGTCTAGGCCCAGACAGGCCCGAGTCCAGCTCTAACGAGGCCCGGCCCGTGTCCAGGTATAGCCAGGCCCTGCTCGACTCCAGGCCCAGACAGGCCCGAGTCCAGGCCCAGACAGGCCCGAGTCCAGGCATACAGGCCCGAGTCCAGGCCCAACCAGGCCGGAGTCCAGGCCTAGCGAGACCCGGCCCGTGTTCAGGTATAGCTAGGCACTGCCCGAGTCCAGGCGCAGACATGCCCGAGTCCAGCCCTAGCGAGGCCCGGCCCGTGTCCAGGTAGAGCCAGGCCCATCATGCAGAAGTGCAAGGAAGCAGCAAATAAGTTTGTCCCAGTCCAAAAGGAAGTCAAAGGAATGAAGATGAGAAGCCCATGGTTTAATCAGAGATGTAGGCTAGCTAAGCAGCAAAGTAAAAGGGCGTGGAGAAACTATAGGAATAACAGGACACTTGAGAGCAGAGAAAGATACCAGAATGCCAGGAATGAATATGTCCGGATGAGAAGAGAGGCAGAAAGACAATACGAAAATGACATCGTAAGCTAAGCAAAGACTCAACCTAATCTGGGTCTCGTTTTGCTGCATATCCACATCAGGAGAAAAACAACAGTAAAGGAACAGGTAATGAAATTAAGGATAGGGGCAGAAAGATTAGGTAGATTAGGAAGTGTGTGAAGAACTGAATAAGAAATTCCAGGAGATCTTCCCTTCTTAGAGTAAGGAGAAATTCCAGAGATAAGAGAGGGATTTGTTAACCAGGAATCACTAGAAGAGTTTGAGATTACCAGTGGGGAAGTAAGGAAGTTTTTACTAGAGTTGGATGTGACAAAGGCCATATATATAAGCCCAGATGAAATCTCCCCTTGGATTCTAAAGGAAGGAGCAGAAGCACTGTGCCTGCTACTCTTCATAGTGCATAACAAATCACTAGCAACAGGGGAACTGCCAGAAATTTGGAAAGCAGCAAATGTAGTCCCGATGTACAAGAAAGTGGATACACAGTACGCACTGAACTTCAGGCCAGTGTCCCTAACCTGCATACCATGCAAGCTTATGGAGAAGATTGTGCAAAGAAACCTAGTGGAACACCTGGAGCGAAAGAACTTTGTAGCACAGCATCAACATGGGTTCAGGGATGGCAAGTCCTGCCTGACAGGGTTAATTGAATTCTATGGCCAGGCAACAAAAATCAGGCAAGAAAGAGAGGGGTGGGCAGACTGCATATTTTTGGATTCCCAGAAAGCCTTTGATAAAGTACCACGCAAGAGGCTAGCGAAAAAGCTGAAGCTGCAGGCTGGAGTGAAAGGGAAGGTACTCCGTTGGAGTACCTTGTCTTCTGTTGCTTAGGTACTCCCTTAACAAGGGAGTACCTAAGCAACAGAAGACAACGAGTCACTGTGAGGGTTGAGGTCTCAGATTGGCGAGACGTCACAAGTGGAGTCCAGCAGGGGGTCAGTCCTTGGACCTATACTGTTTCTAATATATGTAAATGATCTCCCAGAGGGTATAGACTCGTTTCTCTCACTGTTTGCTGATGATGCAAAAATTATGAGGAGGATTCAAACAGAGGATGATAGTAGGAGGCTACAAGATGACCTAGACAGATTGAATGAATGGTCCAACAAATGCTTGCTAAAGTTCAACACGAGTAAATGAAAAGTAATGAAACTAGGCAGTGGAAATAGGAGGCAAGACACAGGATACTGAATAGGAGATGAAGTACTTCATGAAACAGACAGAGAAAGATCTAGGAGTTGATATCACACCAAACCTATCTCCTGAAGCCCACATAAAAAGAATAACGTCTGTGGCATATGCTAGGCTGGCTAACATCAGAACAGCCTTCAGGAACCTGTGTAAGGAATCATTCAGATTCTTGTATACCACATATGTGAGACCAATCATGGCGTATGCTGCCCCAGCATGGAGCCCGTAGCATGTCAAGCACAAGACGAAGCTGGAAAAAGTTCAGAGGTGCATATGACACTAGACTAGTTCCACAACTAAGATGCATGAGTTACGTGGAAAGCTGCGGGAAATTCACCTTACGACACTGGAAGACAGAAGAGTAAGGGGAGACATGATCACTACCTACAAAATCCTCAGGGGAATTGACATGGTAGACAAGGATAAACTATTCAACACTCAACTTAATTCAACACAAGGGAACACAGGTGGAAACTGACTACCCAAATGAGCCACAGGGACGTTAGAAAGAACTTTTTCAGTGTCAGAGAGTTAACAGATGGAATGCATTAGGCAGTGATGTATTGGAGGGGTGACTTCATACACAGTTTTAAATGTAGATATGATAGAGCACAGTAGGCTCAGGAATCTGTACACCAGTTGATTGACAGTGATAGGCGGGACCAAAGAGCCAAAGCTCAACCCCCGCAAGCACACACACAAAAGTATCACAAACAGGATTTGACACCTACGTGAAGGGTTGACCATACTAAGATCGGTCACCCTCCTCCTCTCTCTCCCATCTGACACTCTTCCCTCTCTCTCGTCGTCCTCTCACTCTCTCCCTCACTCTCCCTCCCTCTCTCCCTCTCAATCCCCCTCTCCTTCTCTCGCTCTCACTCACACTGTATCTTTATCTCTCTCTCTCTCTCTCTCTCTCTCTCTCTCTCTCTCTCTCTCTCTCTCTCTCTCTCTCTCTCTCTCTCTGCCCTCCTCCTGGCAACCCTATCACAGCATAGTAGGAACAGGGGGCAAACATGGCAGCTAGAAGTATTAAGGGAACAGGGAAAAATTAGTCAAGGTGACCAAATGAAGGAAATGTTCGCCCAGGTTCTGGAGGATATCAGTAGGGAGATGCAGGAAATGAAGAATAAAATAAGCAACCTGCAAAGCGAGCTGACAGCACCAAAGGAGATTAAAATCCTCAAAGAACAATACTGAGGCTGAGACTCAGATAATCATCCAAGGAGAAGATGGAAATAGTACATTGGAAGGGAATGCCATCGTATAAGCAACATTTGCAGAAATGCTAAAAAAAAACTCAGAAGTAATGTCCACAGTAATGGAGGTAGCAATGAAAGCAGCCACCTCAGAGGAAGCAGCATGCTCCACTAGTTAGCTGCTGGAAAGAAAAAGATCAGTGGTAGCTGTGGGTATTAAAGAGCAGGAAGGCTCCAATATGACAGAATGGAATGATAAAGACAGAGTGGCAGTGAATGAAATACTGAAGGCACTAGAGATGGAAAGGGGCTAAACATAGCATTGAGAAGATTTCCAGGTTAAGCTGGTACAACAAGGACAGAGGCCATGTGTTAAAGATAGTGTTTGCAAACGAGAACACAAAGGAGAAGATTCTAACAAGGAAGAGTCACCTGCAATATGTGGAAGAATTCAAAAAAGTATTCCTCCAGAGGGACATGATGAGGGATGAGAGAGCCATGGCGGCAGATGCATGCAAGAAGTGCAGGGTGGGAGGAGAAAACCAGGAAATCACAGCCTCAAACACAACATCCCCAGAGGTGAGGGGGGGAATCCACAACCAGCAACCCAGTAACACCATAGGGGAGGGCAACTCCACCACCCTCCTCTGCATAGAACCACCCCCCTACCTAAAACCCTCCCTGCCCCCACTTAAATGCTCAGCCAACTCTCCCTCCCCCATCATCCCATTCCCACCCTGCTACCTCTCCCCCCCCCATTTTCCTTCCTGTCCTCCCTCTGCCTTCATCCCATACCCTCCCTGTCCCCCCTTCACTTCACTTCACTCCCCACCCCTCACCCCAGTATCCTCTGAGACCCTGTTATCCACTTCACAAATCCTCACACACATGGAACAGCTTCCCCCATCTGCAGAACACACCAAGAAGGAGATATGAGAAGGGACAGAAGAAAGTGAGCCTCAAGGCACTAACATAGATGGGATTATAAATAAAGTAAATGAACTTGGAGAATGGGTACTAGAAGAAAACCCAAATATACTAGCACTCACAGAAACAAAATTAACAAAAACCATAACAAATGCAGTATTCCCCACAGGACTTCTGTATTGTGAGGAAAGAGAGAGAAGGAAGAGGTGGTGGTGGTGTAGCTCTGCAACCCGTTCTCGCACTTGCTTACAGTCAATATTGGCTTATTTAATAAGTGCATATGTGACATATTAATTAATTGTGAATATTTTAGTTTACCTTGAAAAGTTTCATAGAAAACACTGACCTCACCTAACCTTTTTAGTATGTTAAGGTAAGCATCTTATTGCTTCGTATTTGCAATTATTACTTAACCTATCAACGGTACAGGTTAAGTAATAATTGTAATTAAGAAGCAATAAGATGCTTATCTTTACATACTAAGAAGGTTAGGTGAGGTCGATGTTTCCTATGAAGCTTTTCAAGGTAAACTAAAATATTCACAATCAATTAGTATGTCACATATGCACTTATTAAATAAGCCAATATTGACTGTAAGCAAGTGCGAGAACAGGTTGCACTTTTGTGGGTCGATTTCATTTCAAATTACGTCCAAATTTGGCCATAGCGCACAAACGAGCCAAAAGTGACGTTAGTTTTAAGAGGACGGGTTGGATTGACAGATGAGAGGCGGGACCAAAGAGCGCAAGCACAAATAGGTGAGTACCCACACACACACACACGTATGTGTGTGTGTGTGTGTGTGTGTGTGTGTGTGTGTGTGTGTGTGTGTGTGTGTGTGTGTGTGTGTGTGTGTGTGTGTGTGTGTGAGACAGTTGGGAGGTGGGCCAAAAGAGCAGAGCTCAACCACCACAAGCACAACTAGGTGAATACACACACACACACACACACACACACACACACACACACACACACACACACACACACACACACACACACACAGGGGAACACAGGTGGAAACTGAGTGCCCAAATGAGCCACAGAGATATTAGAAAAAACTTTTTTAGTGTCAGAGTGGTTGACAAATGGAATGCATTAGGAAGCGATGTGGTGGAGGCTGACTCCATACACAGTTTCAAGTGTAGATATGATAGAGCCCATTAGGCTCAGGAAACTGTACACCTGTTGATTGACGGTTGAGAGGCGGGACCAAAGAGCCAGAGCTCAACCCCCACAAGCATAACTAGGTGAGTACAACTAGGTGAGTACAGGAGGCAGGAGGCCAAATACAAGGTATCATATGGGAGAGGAAATTCTTCAGGAGTCAGAGAAAGAAAATGACTTGGGGGTTGATATCGCGCCAGACCTGTCTCCTGCAGTACATATCAAGAGGATAACATCAGCGGCATATGCCAGGCTGGCCAACATACGAACGGCATTCAGAAACTTGTATAAAGAATCATTCAGAACTTTGTATATCACATATGTCCGGCCAATCCTGGAGTATGCAGCCCCAGCATAGAGTCCATATCTAGTCAAGGATAAAACTAACTGGAAAAGGCTGAAAGGTTTGCCACCGGACTAGTACCCGAGCTGAGAGGTATGAGCTACGAGGAGAGACTACGGGAATTAAACCTCACTTCGCTGGAAGACAGAAGAGTTAGGGGGGACATGATCACCACATTCAAGATTCTGAAGGGAATTGATAGGGTAGATAAAGACAGACTATTTAACACAAGGGGCACACGCACAAGGGGACACAGGTGGAAACTGAGTGCCCAAATGAGCGACAGAGATATTAGAAAGAACTTTTTTAGTGTCAGAGTGGTTGACAAATGGAATGCATTAGGAAGTGATGTGGTGGAGGCTGACTCCATACACAGTTTCAAGTGTAGATATGATAGAGCCCAGTAGGCTCAGGAATCTGTACACCTGTTGATTGACGGTTGAGAGGCGGGACCAAAGAGCCAGACCTCAACCCCCGTAAACACAACTAGGTGAATACAACTAGGTGAGTACACACACACACACAGAAAACTATCCTCTAACTCCATAAACTTCATGAATAAGGAGTAATTTGTATTCCTATCTAAGAGGGCTGTCCCTCACCAAGTGTCTGGGAGTATTGTCCCCAAAGACTTCCGTCTTAACTAATTCCGTCTAAATTTGTTACAGTCTCTTTGAATAGTCACTCGGGGTGTTCCTTCTAATTAATCTCCAACTTGTTGACAGTCATAGAACGCAGCGTGCTGGGTAAATATGCTCTTAATGAGAAAACTTGTTGAGAGTTCCGAGATGAAGCAATTTGATCGCCGAATCATTACCCTCCTTCCCTATGCCATTCAGGATTTCCTCTTCACATAACACTCTATCCGTCTCAACTATCTTCTTCTGTCTCACACTTTCTATTGTGTGCGTGTCTCTCCAGTGAAACTCAATACGTTATTCTACTATTATTCATTTAGTTTACAGTATTATGTTTTATGAGAGAGAGAAATAGAGACAGATGGGGCGAAAAAAAATTGTATTAACAAGCTTCGGTATACACAACAATGTGTTACAATGTTGTAGATCAATCACTATTAGTTCATTTAATGTCCCCATCTCACAGGGTGGTTAGTCATACATGGAATCAGAAGAGAACATAAAATGCAAGGCGGATCTTCTAGCCTGCACTAGCAAAACCTAGGTACAGCTCAAGAATGTCGCCCAATACTCGTGAGTGTATGAAGTAATTACAGTGCTCAAATTACCTCAAACGTTTTGGTCTGAAACCATTCATAACAGGGCAATCACAAATATAGAGATGGAGAATATGTGCTAATTCTTGCTCACATAGTTTACAATAAGAATGTTCACCATTGTGGGGATCAATACCTGCAGCCACTAGCCATAGATATAGATATACCAGCCTATTTGTGACATTTTGCAATGTCATAGTGTCTAATGGATGTCTTGTGCTTTCCGTACATATAGTTAGTTCTCAGTTCTAAACATAACATAATTCCTTATATTCATGCATTCTGGCCTTTAAGTGTTAGTGACTATTCTAGTTCTGCTATCCATAATTTCCTGAAATACTGCGGCTTTTGCAACAGTGATTGGAATGACCAGATCTAACTCCATTTCAGGCTTATCACACGTAGGTTTAGCTGCAGTCTCCGTGTCGTCATGGTAGACAACACCTGTGTGAGATGGTACCCATACAAATGAGACTGAAACTCTTGCTTTGTGTATTAATGACATTGTTTATAGTGGATGTTACAACATCCCTAGTATCTATTATGCATGTTGGGTTTTTGAGTGCTAGCAGAGCTGACATTTAATCATAGAAAATAATTCTTCCATAATTTTTCAGTGCATTTGTAGCAGGTTGTAGTGCAGCTAATTCTGTATGTGTGGATCTAAGCCAGTTATTCAGTCTCACACTTGTGGTCTGTCTACATACTGTGGAAAATTCCACTCACCATATCCATATTATCTAAAGAATGTAATATTTCCGCATTATATCTATAATTTATCTCAGAATCATATCTACTGATGATTTAAGGATCATCTGTATCTACATTAGCTGCCAACATGACCATTTGTTCAAGTACACTGTTGAACTCAGTGTCTATAATACATTGCACATGTGATCTCCAGAATCTAGAAGTTTCCAGGTAATCCAAAAATATTGCTGAACTAAATTTATAGCTTCCAGTGATATAATTTCATATTCCTTAATAAAGGACAAATTGTACTATCAAATACTTTTAATAATCTTTAAATCCACTAAGTAATCATCTTGTGATATAACTTTATCACACTAATCAGTCTAAATAATTAAAATAATAATTTTATAATCATTGCCGACACCTCCACTGGCAGACGCCGGTGGGGAGAATCGTCTGGTACCTGGCGGCCTCGTGTTTACATCCAGGAGTACACACGTGCGTAGGACTGGAGACTCTTCTTTCAGCAAAATATTTACACACAAACTATTGATAATCTTCAGTAATAACTCCCTGAATACTGGGATAGTTTTTGAACCGTATATAGGGAGGAATTCCTGGTACATATATCCAAAATTAAGAGTGTGGAGGTCCAATGGCGAGTGAGACCCTACCACCAACTTATCTACTAAGTGAGAACCAACAACTTGCACTCCATATCTGAGCAAGCAACTAGAATCCTTTACAGCAACGCTGTGACATCCTAATAATCAAGCTCCCATATTCATCGTTAAAATCTAGAGCCTGGTCTCAGCAAGAGAGACACCAACTGGCTACTATCAGACAGGCTCCGGTTCTCAATTCAGTATAAGTTATTAATTGTTTTAGAGCGTAGGTTGGCCAATTAGCATGCTTTATAACATTAATACATCCATATATAAATTGAGAGTCATTAGGCAGCGAGACAACGCCTCATCATCAGTAAGTTCTGATTTTACTCCTCAATGAACGAATCTCTTTTATTGCTGAATATTTCTATAAATCTGAATATTTATATCTTATGTATATAAGATGTGTCGAGTAGAGGGAAGAGAGAGGTAGGAAAATAGAAGAAATGTGGAGAGAGACAGAGGAGGGAGGAGATGTGAAAAGAGGGAGACTGGAAGTGAAGGTGGAGAAAGTGAATGAAAAGAGCAAAAGGGGAGAGGATGTGATATCGAAGGAAAGGGTGGAGAGTACTCACCTAGTTGTGCTTAAGATGGGCTGAAGCTTCGGCTCTTTGGTCCCGCTCGCTCAACTGTCACTCAACTGATACTCACCTAATTGTGCTTGCTGGAGTTGAGTTTCTGCTCTTTGGTGGGAGATTGGGAAAGATGGTGGAGACGAGGAGGAGGGTGAGAGACGTGGGAGGAGGGGGGAGTGGGTGAGAAAGATAGTGATGCAGGAATGGGGTGAGAAAGGTGAATATGTAGGAGAGGGAGGGGATGAGGTAAGACAGAGAGAGAGACACGGGGGAGATGGGGTGGGAGGGGATGAGGGAAGAGAGCGAGAGACAGTAGTAAGCTGTTTTATTGGCTAATAAAATAGCTTTGCTGGTTACAGAACGTGAGGGAGAACAGTAGGCTATAGAGCGTGAGAGAGCAGTAGGGTATAGAGTGAGAGAGCAGTAGGCTATAGTGTGTGAGAGAGCAGTACACTATAGAGCAGGGGTCTCCAAACTTTTCAATGTAAGGGCCACATTATATATTTCCCATATTTATGCGGGCCGAAGGAATAAAAAATGAAAAAAAAACAAAAAACAAATCAGTGCCAGTAATTTAATTTCCTCAAATATTAAAGTATAAACATGGAAAAATTAAAACATATCTTTTTGGAAAAAATTAGGGTAAACTAAATAGATTCCTGCCTTTAGTTTTATGCAACCAAATTAGTGTGACGAATGATACTGTCGTTTTGACTTCAAAATTTCATTAAAATCAGGTTCCAGATTAGATGAGCCAATTGTAAGAATTGATTTCAAGTGATCATCAGACAAATTTGCTCGATAGTTAGATTTCACATACTTCATTTTGGAAAATGTTTGTTCACACAAGTATGTTGAACCAAAAATGGACACAAAACTACAAGCAAACTTTATCAAATTTGGAAACTGATCTGGCTGCAGGAATTTATAAAACTCAATCAGATTTCCTTCTCTATACTTATCTTTCAGTCTGTCATCTGCCTGGAGATCAATAATTTCCATTTGAAATTGAGAATCTGCGATGCCATTCGTACGATAATTATTTTTTCAAGGCCACCACACAGGGATTTGTTTGGCGGGCCGGATGAAATTATGTGGCGGGCCGGATGTGGCCCGCGGGCCATAGTTTGGAGACCCCCTGCTATAGAGTGAGAGAGAGAGAGAGAGCAGTACACTATAGAGTGTGAGAGAGAGAGAGAGAGAGCAGTACACTATAGAGGGGGTAGAAATAGCCTAAGCTACTCTATCCCTTTGAGATGTATTTCTTTCTTATCTCAATAAACGTACTTGAACTACACTATAGAGTGTGTGAGAGAGAGAGCAGTAGGCTATAGAGCGTGAGAGAGAGAGCAGTAGGCTAAAGAGCATGAGGAAGAGAGCAAAAAGCTATAGAGCGTGAGAGAGCAGAAGGCTATAGGGCGTGAGAGAGCAGTAGGCTATAGAGCGTGAGAGAGAGAGCAGTAGGCTATAGAGCGTGAGAGAGAGCAGTAGGCTATAGAGCGTGAGAGAGAGCAGTAGGCTATAGAGCGTGAGAGAGAGCAGTAGGCTATAGAGCGTGAGAGGGAGAGCAGTACACTACAGAGCGCGAGACAGAACAGTAGGCTATAGCCTGAGAGAGAGGAGTAAAATTCATCAATTATATAATTTTAAATTAAAGGGATAAACGATTGTTTTAAATATGTGATACGCATATATAAAATTTATTATTCGGCACCTTCCCATTTCGTTTCTTAACCAAATCTAGAGACTACCTAAGTTACGGTCGCCATTTGTGAATATTTAGAGTCCAGGATACCTCCACTACACTCCACTCCACGACCCTCCCTGCCCCCGCTCACGACCCCTCCCAGCCCCCGCCCACGACCCCTCCCAGCCTCCAAGACCCGCCCTGCCCCCGCCCAAGACTCTACCTGCCTCCTCCCACGACCCTCCCTGCCCCCGCCCACGACCTTCCCTGCCCCCACCCACGACCCTCACTGCGCCCGCCCACGACCTTCCCTGCCCCCACCCACGACCCTCACTGCACCCGCCCACGACCCTCATTGCCCCCGATATCAGTTATATACATGACTACCCGGTGACATATGATAGTCTCTCGCCACCAGATGACACATGACACTCACTTATTACATACTTATTGTGTATGTTACATGACAGTCTCTCACTACCAGATGGTATATCTTGAGATGTTTTCGGCCCATAGCGTCCCCGCGGCCCGTTCCTCGACCAGGCCTCCTTTTTGTTACACATCCCCAGGAAGCAGCCCATAGCAGCTGTCTAACTCCCAGGTGCCTATTTACTGCTAGGTAACAGGGTCATCAGGGTGAAAGAACATTTTGCCCATTTGTCTCTGCCTCCACCGGGGATCGAACCCGGAACCTCAGGACTACGACTCCGAAGCGCTGTCCACCTAGCTGTCAGGCGCCCACACCTGCTCCTATACCTGCAGGTATTGGAGCAGGTACATGATGACAGTTTCTCACTACCAGATGGTGCATAACAGTTTGTCATTACCAGATGACACATGCCAGTTTCTCATTACCAGATGACACATGACAGTTTTTCACTACCAGATGACACATGAGTCTTTAATCACCGGATGGTACATGACTGTCTCTCACTAGCAGATATCAGTCTCCATGGTGTAGTGGTAAGACACTCGCCTGGCGTTCCGCGAGCGCTTTCTCCTGTGTTCGTATCCTGGCCAGGGATGATTTACTAGGCGCAAATCCTTAACTGTATCCTCTGTTTAACTCAACAGTAAAATGGGTACTTGGTTGTAAAAGCGATTCTTCGTGGTGGTCGTATTCCAGGGAACATAGGATTAAGAGCTTGCCCGAAACGCTACGCGAACCAGTGGCTGTACAAGTATGTAAGAACTCTTGTATATATCTCTCTCTCACATATATATATATATATATATATATATATATATATATATATATATATATAGTATATTTTGGTAGCAGTCTTTCCTGTAGACATATGTTATTAAATATGACCGAAAAAGTAAGATTAATAATTCTAACACGAATTTTCTCAATTTTCCTTATGTTTGTTTTTACTGATGACGGTAAATTAAAAATCAATTCTCCAAAATTCATTCTTTATTTCTTAGTCTGACGCGACACTTGAGCGCGTTTCGTAAAACTTATTACATTTTCAAAGACTTTAGTTACACACACACAGAACAACTATAACTGAACAGAGTTTAAATACCTGCATTTGGGTGAGGTGACATGTTACAATGGTTTGGGGTGAGGTGAGAAAATATATATATATATATATATATATATATATATATATATATATATATATATATATATATATATATATATATATATATATAACTGTCTCTCACTAGCAGACGATATATAACTGTCTCTCACTAGCAGACGATATATAACTGTCTCTCACTAGCAGACGATATATAACTGTCTCTCACTAGCAGACGATATATAACTGTCTCTCACTAGCAGATGATATATAACCGTCTCTCACTAGCAGACGATATATATCTGTCTCTCACTAGCAGATGATATATAACCGTCTCTCACTAGCAGACGATATATAACTGTCTCTCACTAGCAGACGATATATAACTGTTTCTCAGTAGCAGGTAATACATGACTGTCTCTCACTACTGAATGACTGTGACATGACTCTAGCTATCACTTCAAAATGATACACGACTGTCTCTCTCTGCCAGATGATACATGGCAGTCTTTCATTACCAGATGATACATGACTGTTTCTCACTACCAGGTATCACTTGATTGTCTCTCGCTATCAGATGACACCTGTCAGTCTCTCACTGCCTGGTGATTCGTGACTGTCACTCACTAACAACTGTTGTTGGTAAATATACAGATACAATTTCACGATGATCTTCCATCCCTCATTAACTACTGGGTCTCTGTACTGACGTCCAGAGCGTGACATCTGCCCCGCTCAGGAAGGTCTGGTGCTGCTGAGGCCACACTCACCAGCTGCGGCCCAGAAGAACCTCTCCCCTTTAATAATGGTCGTATCCCACACTCTTCCTTCTGCAAGGATTCCCCAAAGTGTACTTTAATGAATTGAAGATATGTTTAGTCCCCAGTGAGGCCCTCAATGGCTTTTAGGCCTGGCTTCATCTCCCGGGGATTAGCTGAGTGAATATCGTGCTGCTGTGGCTTCAATATATGACAGATATTAGTGACAGCACACAGACAACCGCCAGGATGTTTGCCACGGATGGTCGTGCTGGTGTCTTCTATATGTCTGTATGTATGTATATATATATATATATATATATATATATATATATATATATATATATATATATATATATATATATATATATATATATAACTGAAAACTCACACCCCAGAAGTGACTCGAACCCATACTCCCAGGAGCAAAGCAACTGGTAACTACAGGGCGCCTTAATCCGCTTGACCATCACGACCGGACATAAGGAAGTGATAGCCTGAGCTATATGAACCACTTCCCCGCCGGCACCTGGATGGTTATCTTGGGCATAGCATTTTATCAAATCACCTCATTTTTTGGGGCAACACGTGAGGAACACAAATGCAAACAAGCCTGAATGGTCCCCAGGACTAGATACAACTGAAAACTCACACCCCAGAAGTGACTCGAACCCATACTCCCAGGAGCAAAGCAACTGGTAACTACAGGGCGCCTTAATCCGCTTGACCATCACGACCGGACATAAGGAAGTGATAGCCTGAGCTATATGAACCACTTCCCCGCCGGCACCTGGATGGTTATCTTGGGCATAGCATTTTATCAAATCACCTCATTTTTTGGGGCAACACGTGAGGAACACAAATGCAAACAAGCCTGAATGGTCCCCAGGACTAGATACAACTGAAAACTCACACCCCAGAAGTGACTCGAACCCATACTCCCAGGAGCAAAGCAACTGGTAACTACAGGGCGCCTTAATCCGCTTGACCATCACGACCGGACATAAGGAAGTGATAGCCTGAGCTATATGAACCACTTCCCCGCCGGCACCTGGATGGTTATCTTGGGCATAGCATTTTATCAAATCACCTCATTTTTTGGGGCAACACGTGAGGAACACAAATGCAAACAAGCCTGAATGGTCCCCAGGACTAGATACAACTGAAAACTCACACCCCAGAAGTGACTCGAACCCATACTCCCAGGAGCAAAGCAACTGGTAACTACAGGGCGCCTTAATCCGCTTGACCATCACTTGTAGTTACCAGTTGCTTTGCTCCTGGGAGTATGGGTTCGAGTCACTTCTGGGGTGTGAGTTTTCAGTTGTATCTAGTCCTGGGGACCATTCAGGCTTGTTTGCATATATATATATATATATATATATATATATGCCGTACCTAGTACCCAGAACGCACTTCTCGGCCTACTATGCAAGACCCGATTTGGCTAATAGGCCGAGTGATTTTCTTTATTTTCAATAAATTGTTTCCATTTAGTTTATTTGAATTATTATTACTATATTATATTAAGACCATAATTTATTGACTTAGTTGCGATAGTTTAGGTTGGGTTAAGATAGGTTAGGTTAGGTAGTATCTACCTATATCTACGTTAGTTTTAACTCAAATATTAACAAATTAACTTATACATAATGAAATGGACAGATTTCAGTGAGGAAAGAGCTGAGGTGTGCCTCAGTGGTTATTTAACTGGTTTTCCCAGTGTCAGACTACTTAGCCTGTATTTTACCACTTTTGACAAAACAATGTTTCATTGACCCATTGAAATTTTTACAGACTTAATGTAGTTTGATGAAAAGATTTTCTGTTCCTGGTCAAATATTCATTTACATAAACAGAGGTTTTCCTAAACATTGCAGCTCTAATAAGGTCTGATTCGCGCGAACAGCAATCTAGTTTCACACGAATTCTTCTATTATTTACATCAGGTGATTTAGTACCCACTCTATATGCTACTTTGTTGTCTCTTCCTTGAGTTTCATAGTTCATATTATCACTTAATTCCTGGATCACGATGGTAGCGCAGTCCTCTCCGTCAGTTTCTAGGGGAAAATTGCGTGAGAAGATAATGACAGAATCAAAGAGCCTTTGTTGGTCAGATTCGTTTTAAGAAACAGTGTGTGTTGCTGCTGCAAGATGTTGAATTGATTCTCAAACTCAACACTTCTTTCTGTTTTCTAATGGCTTCTGCTGGTTCTAATAGTGTAACTGTGTCACTAAGAGAGCTTATTTCCTGTTAAGGAAGCCAACTGAGGAATACCGTTCTTGATTTTCCTTAAGCCTGGCATTAGCTTTGGTGTGCAGACTCATTATTAGAGTCGACTGCTCTTCGATTACAGTCATTTGGCCTCCACGTATCTAGGCTAATAACCTGAACCAAAGGTTCTCGGTAAAGTGCTTGAAGTCGGGACAAGGCTCCTTTAAGGTGTTCCATGTGTCGATTAAATTGTAGCATGGTATGAGTCGAACACGCCGATGACGTCATGCCGCCCAGCTGGGATGGTGTGTTGTTGTTTTTGTTGAGAGGATAGTCGGCACCCCCTCCCCCCACCAGGCGGCCCCCGATGGGGACACAGCTGCAACTAGTGTCTTGCTCTTAATGTAATTTAATGAGTAGTTTACACCACTATATAATGGTCCACGGATATAAAACGGCTGAAATTAATCAGCTTGTACATCCGTGGTTTGTTAGATCTCTCGTTGATTATAATGCTTTGCACTAAATTAATTTTCCCTCCTCTGTGTTGGACAAATTTGAAGTAGTACAGAATGAAGCCATGAGGATAATTCTTGGTGTCCAAAAATGCATAAGATTCATCAACATGAGGAGAAGAACTGAAGCTTCCAACCATACTAGAGAGAATCATGAAAGTCAACACCACCTTTTGCCTTAAAATCATGAGAGACCCTACATCTCCTGCATTGCTCAGAGACAAATTATTTAGTGCTATTAACACCCTATTGTCTGGTGCCGACATACCAACTAACTCCTTTTATGATAAATGGCTGAGAAAAAATGCCTACGATCTCATTAAACTCAACATTCCTTTTAAGTACAATCTACCTGTCTCTGATATTCCTCTTTATCTGTAACCCACCATTTAAGTATCATACACACCTGTCACCAAGAAAGATAATGAGAATCTTGCTCTTCTCAAAGCTGTCACACTCGAAACAATTTCCTCTTCCATCGAGAATTTAAGATCTCACGAGCACTGTGTCTACACCGACGGCTCAGTCCAATCTTTTACTGGACGGACTGCAGCAACATGTAGGTTTTATAGAAATAATATTTACACAAAGACTGTCAGTGTCAGGTTAAACAACTGGCTGACCTCCACACAAGCAGAACTAGCAGCATTACAACTAGCTACCAGTACATTAAAAAACATTGGAGGATTAATAATATTTTGTGATTCAAAGTCTGCTCTTCAAGCAATTGAAAACTTCTCCTGGAAGATCGACAGCAAGAACCTCATACTACCAATTATAAATGACCTAATTGCTGCTCAGAGTAAAGGGTCTCGAATCTTCTTTGTATGGATACCTTCACACATAAATATAATCTATCATAATGAGACAGACATTGCAGTCAAATTAGCGTGCAACAGAGATGAAGTTGAATTAAATCTAGGTATCCCCATCTCTACTGTCAAAACTGTATTGGTCCAAACACTCAGGTCTGATAGGAAAGAAATTACTGACTCCCAACTACCTGTATGACTAACATATGGCCCTGTATGACTAACCATCCTGCGAGATGGGGACTTTTATTACCACTGCTGCCTTATTCACTCGTGTGTTGATGATATCCTCAAAATGCATTCGGAGTCTGCCAGTGCAGTCTATCACATGCCTCTATATGACTAACCATCCTGTGTGATGGGGATTTTTTAACATCACGTAGTTAGCTTTTTTGACACACTGTACTCCACTTCATATAGTCTAGGGTAGCTGCACAAATGCAGATGTACCTCACGTATTAATAATAATACAAAAAAGGTGCATCTTCCTTTTGGTGGTGGTGTTTTTACTGTCATGGCAGCAGCTGTGGAAAATATCCACCAACCATACAAATATTATAATCTAAGAAATGTAATATTTATAAATCATATCTGAATCATATCTAAATCATATCTACTGAATTATACATTCGTGACACCATAACAATGGTCACGTCCGCTAATAGGCCTAAGTGGCGTACGTTACTTCTGTCATGGGTCTAGAATCTTTTACAATAAGAAGGCTTAATTGAAATATAAATGAACTTCCTGTGAAGTCATTTCAAATCCGAAATAAAGAATTAATCAGTACAATAAGTACAACCAATAATCAATCAATCCTATTTACCTTGATCTTACAATCCCACTTTAAAGGAAGAATTCATCTAGACGATTAAAATAATTAAAAATCATGACGAAAGCTTTCCAATATTGTCTGTTAATCGTTAAGAAGCGGGGAAACTCCTCGCAATAAAGTTAACATTTTATCTTAATTTTTTACTCACATAATCAGTTAGTTATTATTAACAATTAAAGTAACCTTTATAATCTAATCTGTATAATTGTATAATAATCTAATCAATATAAATTATCAATCAACACAGTTAACATCAAGTGATAATATTTGCTTGCATATAAAGAATAAATCATTTAATATCTTGTTTGAATAATATAACTAGTTTAATTTATATTTACTATATAAACTTTCAGTTACTGGCTATACAGTTTAAGAGCTAGGTTAGAGTGTGTACAGTGTTCAGATCTTTTGGATGCTAGAACAGAACCAGTATTTAGTCATTATACTGTAAATATCAATGTTTTATCATGTAATCCATTGTATAAAATACAATGATGACATGTTTTAATACAAACAGGTACATTGTGTTTCTTCCATCAATATCCTTGTGTCATTAAATAACCTTTCCTGACTACAGTCCATTTACATTAGAGAAGACAAGAGGAAATTGGCTGGACTTTAGCACAGCTTAGGACTTTCGCTTTTATTATTTTGCATGTTTATTTTAAAGTAGTATTTTAATGTTTTTATTCATCGTGTCATTATAAATCCCTGATATTTTTCCCACAGCGTCTAGACACTAGTTAAATCCACACCAAGGCGAACATATTTACCCAATCTGTTTAAAGGATCGATTTATACAATCGCTAACTAAACGTATCTGGTTAAAATATTATTTATTGATTAAATGTATTTATTTTAAAGTATTACCATGATATGCCTATACCTATTAGATTTAATTACGTATCCTGGTAAGGAATCAATTACAGATGCTTCCATGGGGTTGATGTGTTCAAAATGGTCAAATCATTCTGACCAGACGTTCTCTGTCTCGGGAGAGCTTGGCTTGGTTCCATAAATAGTAGCCTTGTAACAGTGTCATTAATGTACATTTACAAAGGTGAAATGTAATTCTGATCAACTTCCATATATACTTTATACCCATACATATGCATACACACACACATATACATATATACACACATGCATTCAAATGTCTGTGAATGCATGTGTGTATATATGTATATGTGTGTGTGTATGCATATGTATGGGTATAAAGTATATATGGAAGCTGATCAGAATTACATTTCACCTTTGTAAATGTACATTAATGACACTGTAGAAGACACATCGAACACTTTATGTAAGGCATACATAAATCTGTGTATCTATGTATTTACGTGTATAGGTTAGCTTAGCATTTTAAAAGCACCGACACACCTTCAGTGGTTGATTGTTCAATAAACCCTTGAAATATATGTTTAACACATCTCTAACCCTGTCCATGGAGGACAGAAGAAAATGTATATATGCTGGTTAGCATTGTAAATGTGTGGTCACGTCTGTGGTAGAAAACAGTAATAATAATAAAAAAAAAACATGTGCTCCCTCATAGACCATGTTACTCAGATATGTAATACTATAATTTTGGTGGAAAGTTTTCACACATGTCAGCACGAAACTTGAAGTACTAAACAAAAGGATCAAGTAGGAAGGGAGTATTGTGGAAGTCCTATACTGTACGGAGGGACTGGTTCTCCCGTCAGGTACAAGTGAATGTTACAAGAAATATATAAAGTATCACCAATAAGCATGAAATCATGACTAAATCAAATATTTTCAAATGTTATTAATATACACATAACGTTTGTGGGAACTGTTCTCGTTTGACATTACATGAATACATACATAATTAAAAGTAATTTGAAAGTTTAATTATTATAAACACTAAAAATATAGTTATTCATTTCGTAGCCTGAATAGTACAAAAATATTTTGTTCGTCGATTCCAAAACTAATCAGCTTTTACATAAAACACAAACAGGGATGTATCTAATCCTATTTCTTCTGGCTGGTAATTTACATATATATCAGGAACAGAATGGAACTCAGTACTGTGCCCTCTAGTACTTTCCTTCTCAGTACTGTGCTTCTAGTACTTTTCCTTCTCTTTTATCGCCAACGATAGTGGCGATAAAGAGAAGGAATCACAGTGACTGATCAGAAGTATAGTGATACTTCTGACCAGTCACTGTGATTCCTTCTCTTTTATCGCCAACTATCATTTCCTGCCCGACGTGTATCTCCGGTCCTATTCTTGCGGCTTCCACTTTCACCAAATGTTTTCAAGTCTGTATTGGAGTCGTTTGCAATGAATTAAGCCAAACGCTCTCTGGCAATCTAGGAATAAAGTTGTCACGACCCAGGTATTTACCTGGAGCCTATATACGTTGCATATACATATTTATATGTTATGCATATTTTATATTATGCCTATATTGCCTATATTATGCCTATATTGCCTATATTGACTATATTATGCCTATATTACATGTATGAATATTATACCTATTATATTTATATTTATGCCTATATTATACATATTTTTTATCCTCCCTCAATTAATACTGTATTACAGTTGCCCATGTTTCTAGTTACATTTCATAATGAAACTAGAAACTAATGAATACCATATTCGTATTTCAGTTGCCTGTATTGCAGTCGCATTGTATTGAGTTGTTGTATTGTGTTGTATAAGTGTTGGTTAGTGGAGCTGGTGTACAAGTGGACCTGATACAGGTATTGGTCAAGTTCGGTTTGCGTGGACAACAGTGGTACCAGCTGAGCGCTCACTGCGGGATTATTGTTTTCAGTATGAGAAGCATAATTATTTGAGATGTTGTTCCTGAGTGTCTAAGATATTATATACCTATGTTTAGATGTGTTTGGTAGTGTTGTCACAGTGAGGAAGTGTTGCTTGTGGCTGCAGCGTGTCCTGGGGCATGGGGGGAGGGGGGGTCACTCAGTCAGTGGAAGCGGATGTTGCTGCAGTAGCAGACTGGTAGTATTTTAGTTTGGTTGTTCCAGCTGAAGTTAAGTAGTGTGGGTTATTTGCTTAAGTTTAGGTGTTGCTATATGTCTGGTTATTCATGTGATTTATTAAGTTGCATATAGTTACGTGTGTCAGTGGTCTCTAAGCCTATAAACATTTATTACTGTTGTCTGTAC
>WNGS01158745.1:12529635-12558851 GCA_020271785.1 Procambarus virginalis | reverse complement strand
CAACTGTGGTTGAAGAACCAGTGATCGACAAATCTTTGCTTGTAGCACCACTGCTTCATGCCACCTATGCTTGTAGCGTCACTGCTCCATGGACCTCTGTTTTGTAACATAACTGCTTGTAGTACCACTGCTCTACGGATCTCTGTCGAATCACTGCTCCACGGAACTATGATTGTAGCACTACTTCTCTACGGACCTCTGCTTGTAGCAATTTTGTCTGTAGCACCACTGCTCCACGGACTTCTGCTTGTAGCCCCACTGCTCCACAGACCTCTACATGTAGCAACTGTGCTTGTAGAACGACTGCTCAACTGACCTCTGCTTGTAGCACCACTGCTCCACTGACCTCTGCTAGTACGACCACTGCTCCACGGGCCTCTGCTTGTAGCACCACTACTCCACGGACCTCTGCTTAAAGCAACTCTGCTTGTAGCATCACTGCTCGACCTACCTCTCCTTGTAGAAACTGTGCTTGTAGCACCACTGCTTCACGGACTTTTGCTTGTAGCAGCACTTCTCCACGGACCTCTTGTAGCAACTGTGCTTTTAGCACCATTGTTCCACGACATCTGCTTGTAGGAGCTGTGTAGCACGCCTGCTCCACGGACCTCAGCTTGTAGCAACTGTGCCTGTTGCACCACTGCTCCACGGACCTCTGCTCGTTCTTAAACGTTGTTATATTTTTACACAAAACCGCAATGGTACCAGCACTCTATCACATTACAGTGATCAAATAAATCCCATAAAATTATATGCAAATTTGTTTTACAAACACAGTGCTTAATCTCTCACAGTACTGACCATTTATATGACTCCTGTGGTGCAGCGGGAACCCGCAGGGAGGTGCAGAGTGCATATTAAGAGCCTCACTCAGGCACTTAATTCACTCCAACTACGGTGATACAGCACCCTCTAGATACAGTACACTCCAGCTACGGCGATATAAGCACTCTAGATACAGTACACTCCGGCTACGGTGATTCAGTTCACTCCAGATATTGTGACTCAGTACATTCCAGCGAAGCTGACTCAATACACCCCAGATACGGTGATACAGTATACACTCCAGATACGGTGACTCAGTACACCCCAGCTACGATAATACCCCACCCTTCAGATACGGTGACTCGGTACCTTAGATACGGTGACTCGGTAACCTTAGATACGGTGATACACTACACACCAGCTACGATGACACACTACCACTCCAGCTACGGTGATACACTACTCCAGCTACGGTGTTACACTACACTCCAGCTACCGGGTGACCTAGTACACCCCAAGATACGGTAACTCAGTACACTCCAGCTACGGTGACTCAGTACACCCCAGATACGGTGACTCAGTACACCCCAGATACGGTGATGATTAATATACTCTTACTAAAAGGCTTCAGCGGGCGGCCAGTGTCTCAAAATATTTGGTGACTATAAAATAAAATATTTTCTGTGACGGACATGACGAAAAATGACTGAAAAAGCCGGATAAAACTAAGGGAATTAAAAAGGAAAAAGCACGTGGAGGGGAAAATGGGTAAGAAATGAAAACCAAGGAAAAAGGTTGAACGGTGTGCGAAATAGAAAATAGTTAGAGGCACGCTGCCTACGCCTCGTCTCAAAGATTTCGGCCAGGTCGAGTCCTGGCCAGGTAGGGTTAACTGGCCATTGGTAGTTAACTATTCTCCCCTGTTCACCCAGCAATAAATGGGGACCTGGTTGTTAACTAATGGGCATCATATATACTTAGAACGGAAGTTCAAAGCCAATTAACAGGAGTCAGAAGTTCTCTGCCCCTATGTTCACCTGTATAAAAAAGAGGGAGAGGAGAGGAGAGAGAGGATCGAGAGAGGAGGAGAGAGAGAGAGAGAGAGAGGGAGAGAGAGGAGAGAGAGAGAGGAGAGAGAGCGTTGGAATGGGAATACAGGATGATGAGAAGGTAAGAGAATGGTGAGATGGAGAAATGGGGGAAAGAAGCCGGAGATGAGAAGATGGTGTAGGGTGGAGCAGTCGGGGCGGAATGACTATAGAGGATCTGAATGACTGATATGTGGAGTCTATAATCTATATTATCCGTTCTGTATTATCAACTATTTTTTATTTACATTCATCAATAATTCAGCATTATTTCTCTATTGTTATCTTGAAAATCTCCTCCTTCCCTAATGTTCCATTTACCTTGCAACTCTTCTATTTTCAATTCAAATTTTATTTAATTTCCGTTTCCATCTGTCATCTCCAATTCTCCAATCATTGCAGGTTTCCAGCCTTTGCAACATTATTCCATGACTCAGCTTTCATTCCTTTGCAATTATTATACTTACCTCAGTTCAAATTCCTTCACAATTGGAACTATTTGCAAATTATACTTTAACTGCTATTCATATCTATCTGTAGTTTGTTATTTTGATGGAATTCTCCTTCATTGAGGAGGTTTCCCAGCCCATGCAGTTGTCATCCTCATTTAAGTCTGCTTTTCCCTGCATTTATCTTTCACTACAGTTTCTAATTCACCTTCACTCTGTAGTTCTCCTCCTGCAATTCTCCTTCCAACTTCAAATCAATTTCTTCCATTAACTTTTCTCTCTCTGCAATTCTGGCGTCCAACTCACCCCTCTTCCATATGCAAAAATATTTTCCACAGGCGAGACTCTGCGGTCGTCCCCCCGTGACACTGTATCAAACCTCTCAGGATTCCACCATATAAATCAATGGTTCTTGCCCGAGTGAAAGAGACGATAGTCGCATGAAACTAATGTTCTGACGCAGGAGACTTTGAGGCTTTGAATGTATAGGATGTCGATCGCTTAAATCATGCTCACACACCACTCACACACATTGGTGTGTGTGTGTGTGTGTGTGTTGTGTGTGTGTGTGTGTGTGTGTGTGTGTGTGTGTGTGTGTTGTGTGGTGTGTGTGTTGAGCACAAGGGGCACCGCACTAGGGACACAGGTGGAAATTGAGTGCCCAAATGACCACAGAGATATTAGAGAGAACTTATTTAGTGTCAGAGTGGTTGACAAATGGAATGCATTAGGAAGTGATGTGGTGCAGGCTAACTCCATACACAGTTTCAAATGTAGATATGATAGAGCCCAGTAGCTCAGGAATTTGTACACCAGTTGATTGGCAGATGAGAGGCGGGACCAGAGAGCCAAGCTCAAACCGCCGCAAGCACAAATAAGTGAGTACACATACCAACGTGTGTACAAATAAGTGAGTACACACACACAACACACACACACACACACACACACACACACACACACACACACACACACCACACACACAACACACACACACACACACCAATGTGTGTGAGTGTGTGAGCTTGATTAAGTGATCGACATCCTATACATTCAAAGCCTCAAAGTCTCCTGCGTCAAAACGTTAGTTTTCAAGCGACTATCGTCTCTTTCACTCGGCAAGAACTATCGAAGACAGAGGAGGACTGCTTGAGGCTTCAAGAAGACCTAGACAAGCTGAAGGAATGGTCGAACATGTTGTTAAAGTTAAACCCAAACAAATATAATGTAATGTTGATACGTGTAGGGAGCAGGAGGAGAAATACAAGGTATCATCTGGGAGATGAAATTCTTCAAGAGTCAGAGAGAGAAAAAGAATTGGGGGTTGATATCACGCCAGACCTGTTCCCTGCAGCCCATATCAAGAGGATAACATCAGCGGCATATGCCAGCTGGCCACCATAAGAAAGGCATTCAGAAACTTGTGTAAGAATCATTCAGAACTTTATATACGACATTGTCAGGCCATCCTGGAGTATGCAGCCCCAGCATGGAGTCCATATCTAGTAAGGGTAAGACTAAACTGGAAAAGGTTCAAAGGTTTGCCACCAGACTAGTACCCGAGCTGAGAGGTATGAGCTACGAGGAGAGTCTCCGGGAATTAAACCTCACTTCGCTGGAAGACAGAAGAGTCAGGGGGACAGTTGAGAGGTGGAAAAAAGAGCCAGAGCTTAACCCCCGCACGAACTTAGGGGAGTACACACACACACACACACAACACACACACACACACACACACAACACACACACACACACCAACACACACCACACACACACACACCACACCACACACACACCAGGGACAAAAGGAGGGTCTATGCTGGGAGGGATAAGAAAGGGGGACCTGGGGGATCTGGGTATCCCCCAGTACCTTAGAGTATCCCCCAGTACCTTAGAGTATCCCCCCAGCACCTTAGAGTATCCCCCAGTACCTTAGAGTATCCCCCAGTACCACTACACACCATAAAGAAACTAACATGCAGAAACTGCAAGCAGTGCAAAATAAGGCGCTCAGGAGAGCAGCAAAACACCGTCCACCATATAATCAGACAATCCAGGAGCTCCATGAACTCTTGAATATACAGCCACTAAACATCAGACTGCAGCACCAAGCCATCAGGGTGTGGAACACCATCGAAATGTTAGAGGACCCAATGTTAGAAAGATTACTCCAAGATGAGACGCCCCGCTCCCACAGCTGGTGGCCCAAGAGCCTCGATTCTCTGGATGATAACCCTGTCCCACAGTATATAATCCCCAGATGAGATATATAGGTGTGTATATAGGAACAGTTCATACAAGCATATATATGAACAACTCGATAAATAATATGTATGAACTAGTCGACTAATAATAATAATTAAACAAAGAGCCTTAAACAGAACAACATGTGTGGAAGCATCGGAGTGTGTATATATGAATGCTACTCAGTATTCATCTATAGACATCCATATATGGTGAAACACATGTGAAGAACCTCTCACACACTCACAGCTCCCTGACAAGAGGGAGCCAGCTTAGCTTAGCTGCCAACACCCACACATCGTGTCAGCAAGGCGGACAGCCCGCCTGCTTTCATACCTCTCACTGTATTTCCCACTTCTATACTTCCCTTCACCTATGCCTCTCCTTCCTCTTTACTCCCCAAAAAAAAAAAAAAGGCAGGCAGGGGTTGGGGCAGCTAGGATGTCTATTGGGTGGAAGTTGGGGTGGTGCTCCTCTCCCTGTGGCTGTTGAAGTGTTTGTGTAGGATTCCCCACTCCCCGCTGCGTTTGTAGGATTCGGGGTTGTGGTTTCCTGATCCCTTTCTTACTCCCTGCGCTCCCTCTTCGTGTCTGCTGCGATCATTCTCTCTTCGCTTGTCACATCCCTCTGCAGGAATACTTTTTTGAACTTCGGTTCATTTGCTAGTCCGCTCATCCTCTATGTTCCCCTAGTTGTGTTTGCGGGGGTTGAGCTTTGCTCTTTCGGCCCGCCTCTCAACTGTCAATCAACTGTTTACTAACTATTTTTTTCCACACCACACACACCCCAGGAAGCAGCCCGTGACAGCTGACTAACTCCCAGGTACCTATTTACTGCTAGGTAACAGGGGCATTCAGGTGAAAGAAACTTCGCCCATTTGTTTCTGCCTCGTGCGGGAATCGAACCCGCGCCACAGAATTACGAGTCCTGCGCGCTATCCACCAGGCTACGAGGCCCCCTATGTGTGTGTGTGTGTGTGTGTGTGTGTGTGTGTGTGTGTGTGTGTGTGTGTGTGTGTACTCACCTATTTGTATTCACCTATTTGTGCTTGCGGGGCTTGAGCTTGGCTCTTTGGTCCAGCCTCTCAACTGTCAATCACAGATTCCTAAGCCTACTGGGGCTCTATCAGTACTGGTTTACAGATTCCTGAGCCTACTGGGCTCTATCAATTCTACATTTAAAACTGTGTATGGAGTCAGCCTCCAGAACATCACTATCTAAGTCATTCCACCTGTTAACTACTCTGACACTAAAAAAGTTCTTTCTAACATCCCTGTGGTTCATTTGAGTACTCAGTTTCCACCTGTGTTCCCTTGTTCGCGTACCACCAGTGTTGAATAGTTTATCCTTGTCTACCCTGTCAATTACCCTGAGGATTTTGTAGGTCGTGATCATGTCTCCCCTTACTCTTCTGTCTTCCAGTGTCGTAAGGTGCATTTTCCTCCGCCTTTCCTCGTAACTCTTGCCTCTTAGTTCTGGCACTAGGAATGTATTAAGCAGTGATATGGTCGAGGCTGACTCCATACACAGTTTTAAATGTGTATGGAGTCAACCAATCAACACCGGTTGATTGACGGTTGAGAGGCGGGCCAAAAGAGCAGAGCTCATCCCCCTGCAAACCCAAATAGGTGAATACAAATAGGTAAATACACACACACACACACACACACACACACACACACACACACACACACACACACACACACACACACACACACACACACACACACAATAATATTATTCCTTTGTCATCCTCGTATAAAAAGTCTCTACAGCACACAAAGGCAGGTGTTGGAATGGAAGTATTTTTCGTACAGCCTGGAGCGTGTCGCTGTATGTTCCTTCTCTGCAATACTTAACATGTAAATTATTCATCCCGCATACATGAATAAACACAAATACGGAAATTCCTTTTCAGAGCTGGCGGACACAGATTTGTAACATGTATAGTGAAAAAAAAATTATCCCTTACAGTGATCTTAAAGAATGAATTATGCGAGTGATGTTCTGGGTAATATATCACCCATTACATCATTAAAAATAATTGTATTCGTTATATATCTATAATTTTCACTAAATTTATTTTGAATGGTTAATATGTACCAACATAACTTACCGTTAGTTACACACTCACAAATATATATATATATATATATATATATATATATATATATATATATATATATATATATATATATATATATATATATATATTAAAGAAAATTACCCAAATTTCTTCACAGGGATATATACATCGTGAGATACACTTCACTTTTAGATGTATATACACTAAGCGTTATATATTCAGGACTATACTTTAGACCAGAACTATGTTCATGACTAAAGTATACCTGCTGGCAGGTCAGTAAGGCATTGTTGAGACATTAATAACCCTCCAGGCGTGACTGGCCTTAAGCCCAACACCAACCTAAGCATTTGTTTACCTCACATGTTACCGAGAGGTGTATCCCATGCCTCAGTGTACTTACACAGAGTTGACTTTGATCATGATATATGTACGCGAATACAGTAACCTCCTTGCTGGAAAGAGGTTGACAACTTTAAACCCCAAATACTAACCAAAATATTACTTAAACAATGACGGAAATATATTTTTTCATGCAATAGATTTAAAAAATGTATAAAAATATATAGAATAGTTATTCATAAAGCACACTCGATTGTAAATCAAAATTCTGATGCTAAAATATTGGACTATCAAACGTTAAATATACAGAATATACAGAATAAGAATTTGTTCGAATATTCTGGTTCCGTGGTAAACGCGCTCACCGGTGACAAGGACACACACAGGAAAGACATTGTCCTATTGTTTTAACATAACTATGTGTTACTCTTTTTCACTTTTTAGAATGAAAGAGATGATGCTGAAATTTTCATAGATTATATGTTAATGAGGAGATTGGTGTATTGGGAATTGGAAAACCCAACTACACCGTCTGAAGGCCGTCAACGACTGGTTCACGTTTGTTGAAAAGTGTTTAATGCATTAGAAAAAATTGTTTAAAATCGTAAATGTGGGAAGGGATAAAAATAGGGACAAAATTACGTTGTTTCACATAAAACCAATAAAATCAGATGTAAAAAGCAGTTTTACATTTGTTTTTGTGGCTAAGAAAAACACAAAAGTTAAATATTTACATGTTAAAAGCAGAAGACGAGATATAATATTGTTCGTCGAGTTCGAATGCGTGTTGATGACGACGTCAGAAGACGGCAAAATTTTAGTTTAGATTTACCTATTCATTTGCCTATAGGGACGGGTGAAGGGCAGACCTCAGTTACTAACATTACAATTAAGACAATTATGATTAAAAAATATGAATATAATTAGTTTAAAATCAAACCCACGGTTGAACAGACACACATACCTGGTGGGGGCCTCGTGGGTGAGTGGACAGCGCTCGGGATTCGTAATCCTCGGTTCCAGGATCAGTCCCCGGCGATGGTGGAAACAAACGGGGCAGTTTCTTTCACCTTGATGCCCATGTTATCCTAGCAGTAAATAGGTACCTGGGAGCTAGACAGCTGTAACGGGCTAATTCCTGGGGATGTACTCACCTAGTTATACTCGCCTAGTTGTACTCACCTAGTTGTACTCACCTAGTTGTGTTTGCGGGGGTTGAGCTCTGGCTCTTTGGTCCCACCTCTCAACCGTCAATCAACAGGTTTACAGATTCCTGAGCCTATTGGGCTCTATCATATCTACACTTGAAACTGTGTATGGAGTCAGCCTCCACCACATCACTTCCTAAAGCTTTCCATTTGTCAACCACTCTGACACTAAAAAAGTTCTTTCTAATATCTCTGTGGCTCATTTGGGCACTCGGTTTCCACCTGTGTCCCTTGTGCGTGTGCTCCTTGTNTGTTCCGTCAATATTGGATCTAATATACATCAGGAAAGAAGAGATATTGACATCCAGTACCTTCCTCCCTTGGGAAATGGAGGAAGACGTTTATGTAGACGATATTCATCGTCTACATAAACGATCTACCAGAAGGGATACAAAATTATATGAACTTGTTTGTGGATAATGCTAAGACACTGGGGAAGATAGGAGACGCAGACGATTACAATGCCCATCATATTGATCTAGATACAAAAAGTGCTTGGAGTAATAAGTGTCAAATGGAATGCAATGTGAATAAATGCCATATTATGGATTGTGGAATCGTAGAACATAGACCACACACAACTCTTAAGTTACGTGGAAAGGAATTACAGCACTTTATTAAAGAACGAGCCCTAAAGGTGGTTTTTCGATAGAAAGTTCTCGCCAGAGGAACACATAAAGAACATTGTGAGAGGAGCGTATGCGTCGCTTTCTAACATCAGATTTGCTTTTAATTATATAGATGGTGCAATGCTAAAGAAACTGTTAATGAATTTTGTGAGACCAAAATTGGAATTTGCAGCAGTTGTATTGTGCCCAAATCTCAAGAAGTCCATAAATAAACAGGAAAGGTTGCAATGGCATGATACAAAATGGTTTCCAAAAGGGAAAAACAAGAGTTACGAGTAGAGACAAGAGGCGTCAAACATGCCAAAACTAGAAGAGAGAAGAAAACGAGGTGATATGATCACCACTTACAAAATACTAACAGGAATCGACCAAATTGACAAAGAGGAATTTCTGAAACCAGCAACTTCCCGAACAAGAGGACACAGATTCAAGCTAAGGAAACAATGGTGCCGAAAAAATATTAGAAAGTTTTCTTTTGCAAACAGAATGGTAGACGGTTGGTGCAAACTGAGGTGGTGGAGGCTAAAACCGTCGGCAGTTTCAAAGTGTTACACGACAGAGTACTGGGAAGACGGGACGCCACATGCGTAGCTCTCATCCTGTAACCACACTTAGGTAGTTACACACGCCCACGAAGCAGCCCGTAGGAGATGTCTAAATCCCAAGTACCTATTTACTGCTAGGCGAACAGGTGCATCAAGTGAAACAAACTTTGCCCATTTCTTTCTGCATCGGCCGGGAATCGAACCCGGGTCCTTAGGACAACGACCCCAGAGCTATGCCCACTCAGCCGCGAGGCAACAGTGTGTGTGTGTACTCACCTAGTTGTGCTTGTGGGGGTTCAGCTTCGACTGTTTTGTCCCGCCTCTCAACTGTCAGTCAACTGATGTTCAGATTCCTGATCCTACTGAGCTCTATCATCTCTACATTTGGAACTGTGTATGGAGTCAGCCTCCACCACATCACTGCCCAATGGATTCCATCTGTTAACTACTCTGACTCTGAAAAAGTTCTTTAAACCTCCCTGTGGCTCATTTAGGTACTCAGTTTCCACCAGTTTCCTCTTCTTCCACGTACCACCCGTGCTAAATAATTTGTCTTTATCAACCCTGCCAATTTCTCTGAGAATTTTATAGGTGGTGATCATGTCTTCCCTAGCTTCAGTCTTCCAGTGTCTTGAGGTTCAATTCCAGTAAGCTTTCCTCGTATCTCAGACCCCTCAGTTTGGGAACTAGCTTGATGGCATGCCTCTGAACTTTTTCTAACTTCGTTTTGTGTTTGACTAGGTGTGGACTCCAGGTTGGAGCCTCATATTCCAGTATTTGTCTGAAATATGAGGTATACAAGGGTCTGAATGGTTCCTTACACAAGTTTCTGAAGGCAGTTCTTATGTTTGCCAGCCTCGCATATGCATGATATCCTTTTGATGTGGACTTCAGGGGACAGGTCTGGCGTGACATTAATTTCCAGATTTTTCTCTCGTCCTGACTTCTGAAGGATTTCTTTTCCCAACTGGTACCTTGTGTTTGGCCTTTTGCTCCCTATGCCTACCTTCATCACGTTACACTTGCTCGAGTTAAACCCTAGTAGCCATATGTTGGGCCATTCCTTCAGTCTGTCCAGGTCATCAAGTACCATCTTGTTCTGCTCTGTCTTAATCCTTCTCACAATTTTACCATCGCACCAGAGCATATTGGGCTTAATCATATCTACACTTGAAACTGTGTATGAAGTCGGCATCCACCACATCACTGCCTAATGCATTCCATCTGTTAACTACTCTGACACTGAAAAATTTCTTCTAATGTCTATGTGGCTCATTTGGGTACTCAGTTTCTACCTGAGTTTCTACCCTTTATGCGTGTACCACTCGTGTTAAATAATAAATATTTATCTACCCTGTCAATTATTCTGAGAATTTTGTACATGGTAATCATGTCTCCCCAAACTCTTCAGTCTTCCAACGACATGAGGTGCAATTCACGCAGCCTTTCTTCGTAACTCATTCCGAGTAGTTCTGGAACTAGTCTAGTGGCATACTTTTGAACCTTCTCCAGCTTTATCATATACTTGACAAGATATGGACTCCCTGCAGGAGCCGCATATTCTAGGATTGGTCTGACATATGTAGTATACAAGATTCTGAATGATTTCTTACAAAAAATCCTAAAGGTTGCTCTGATGTTAGCCAGCGTCTCATACGCCGCTGATGATATATTTTTTATGAGGGCTTCAGGAGACAGGTTCGGTGTGATTTCATCTCCTAGATCCTTCTCTCTTTCTGTTTCATGGAGGACTTCGTCTCCCAATCATTATCTTGTATCTGGCCTCCTCCTGCTTTCACCTAGATATATTACTTTACATTTATTTGAGTTAAATTCTAGAAACCATTTATCAGGCCATGTGTGTATGTGTCTCTGCGTGTGTGTACCTTCGTGTGTATATTTATGCTCGCTCGTGAGTCTGGAACATAAATAACGCCCAGGATGTGCATAATGTCTTTATATTCTCATAAAATGATGGTCTACGCATAAATAAAGTGATGCAGGGTAAAACAGGACAATGTAATGCTTAACGAGGCAGTGAAGGGAATGTGAGCAGCATCAACTGAAGTTAAACAATCTTTTCCCGTAATAATGTTAAAAAACATACTAAATAACAAATAATTATGTATAATTAGAATTCCCCTCGAATGCCTCCTTCACCCTCCTTCGAGCGGAATTCTGTGTTGAGTTTCACTTACGAGATGGAGAAGGATGGGACGCTGCCCTTTCTAGATGTAACAGTCATGGAAAGGAGCGGAGGTTTCCACACTGCAGTCTACACTAAGGAAACAAAAAGAGGAATGTACCTCAATGCCAACAGTGACTGCCCAGACAGGTACAAGAGGAGTGTTGTCAATGCTTACGTCGACCGTGCTCTCAGCCACAGCTCAGGATGGAAGCAAGTCAATGAAGAACTATGTAAGGTAAGGCAGGTCCTAGTCAACAACGGCTTCACCAATGGTTTCGTTGAAGACATCATAAAAAGGAAGGTGAAACGCCATGCAATCTCTGAAGAGGCAACTAACACAACACCTGTACCCCCTATTAGACTATTTTACAGGAACTTCTTTTCCACAGCTCATAAAACGGAGGAAAGGGTCCTGAAAGATACTGTTAATAGGAACGTTATCCCTACAGACAAAGATCAGAAGATACAATTGACGATTTACTATAAAACCAAAAAACGGCCAACCTACTCATTAAAAACTCTCCAGAAGCAAAGCAGAACGCCTTTAAGGAGACTAACGTCGTCTATGCCTTCAAATGCCCACTTGGGGACTGTAAGCCCCAAAGAACTCAGTATATAGGCAAGACAACAACATTTCTTTCCAGGTGATTAACAATGCATAAGCAACAGGGCTCCATCAAGGAACATATAATCTCTTCCCACAACCAGACCATCACCAGAGAAGTCTTAACAAACAACACAGAAATCATCGATAGATACAGCGATAGGAGGCGGCTTGACATCTGCGAGGCACTACACATCAAAATGTCAACACCAGCAATCAACAGCCAATTAATGCACAACTATATTCTACCCACTTCAAGACTCCGTACCAATATAGAAGCATCAAGAGGAAGTATGGGCCAATAGGCCCTTTGCAGTTACTTCCATTCTTCCCTCACATTTCTCCAATTAATACCCAATGTTCCGTGTTCTGTCTTGTGTTGGTCAAAATTTTTGTTCACCTCATCCAAAACTGTTGCAACATATCACCTCATTCAAATGCGAGTATATAAGACAAGCTGTTTAAGTGTTTAGCATAAGTAAAACTCTGTTTAGTGTTTTCAGGTTACAGTTGTGTGTGTAAACTAAAGTCTTTGAAAATGTAATAAGTTATTATGAAACGCGTTCAAGCGTCGCGTCAGACTAGAAATAAAAATAAATTTTGGAGAATTGATTTTTCAATTACCATCGACAGTAAAAAGAAACATAAGAAATATTGAGAAAATTAGTGTTAGAATTATTAATCTTACTTTTTCTGACATATTTAACAACATATGTTTACAAGAAAGACTGCTACCTTGAGCGCAGGCGGGAGAGATACATAATAATCTATACGTGGAAAATAATTGAGGGGCTGGTCCCAAACCTGCACACAGAAATAACATCACATGAGACCAGAAGACATGGTAGGATGTGTAGAATACCCCCGTTGAAAAGCAGAGGTGCAACAGGTACTCTGAGAGAGAACTCTTTCAACATCAGAGGCCCAAGACTGTTCAACACGCTTCCACTCCACATAAGGGGCATAACTGGCAGACGCCTCACAGTGTTCAAGAGAGAACTGGATAAGCACCTCCAAAGGATACCTGATCAACCAGGCTGTGACTCATACGTCAGGCTGCGAGCAGCCGCGTCCAACAGCCTGGTTGATCAGTCCAGTAACCAGGAGGCCTGGTCGACAACCGGGCTGCGGGGACGCTAAGCCCGGAAGCACCAAGGTAACCTCAAGGTAAGGTATCAAAATATATATATATATATATATATATATATATATATATATATATATATATATATATAAAATGTCGTACCTAGTAGCCAGAACGCACTTCTCAGCCTACTATGCAAGGCCCGATTTGCCTAATAAGCCAAGTTTTCATGAATTAATATATTTTCTCAAATTTTTTTCTTATGAAATCATAAAGCTACCCATTTCATTATGTATGAGGTCAATTTTTTTTATTGGAGTTAAAATTAACGTAGTTATATGACCGAACCTAACCTAACCTAACCTATCTTTATAGGTTAGGTTAGGTAGCCGAAAAAGTTAGGTTAGGTAGATTAGGTAGTCAAAAAACAATTAATTCATGAAAACTTGGTTTATTAGGCAAATCGGCCCTTGCATAGTAGGCTGAGAAGTGCGTTCTGGCTACTAGGTACGACATATATATATATATATATATATATATATATATATATATATATATATATATATATATATATATATATATTTAATGTTTGTTGATCTGACCTCACTCAGTGGCACAGTAGGCTGAGCTGAGGGCTGCTGTTTGTGTGGTTTACTAGTTCAAAGGTCCGATGGTCCAAGTGAATGAAATGTTATTTATGACAAAATGGTGGTTATCAATTTATATGACTGGGAAGTGGATTACCTAACACATTTATACACAAGCGGCGCCCTAGGGAAAATCTAAGGTTCCAGTTGGACAGCAGATAGGTGTCTCCTGAATTCTTTCTTATTGTGGGTGTTGGTGGCTTAGTAAGAAGAGCTGTGGGGTGATGCTTGTGTGGTCTGCGATTCAAGGCTCCAGTTGTCCAAGTGAATGAAATATCTTGTATACTAGGTACAGTTGTATTTTCTGGCTGGTCCAGCTGCGCATAGTATGCAGGGCTCGCATGGACATGAAAATAGCCGTCAATGTTGGCATGTATATGTTAGTGTGCTCTCTGACAGCTTCCTCTTACCGCAGTAGCGACAAGACCAGCCTGACGGAGCCTGGTCGAGGATAGTAGAAAGCTGCAACTACTGGCAGCCTCAGACCATAAAAGGAAGGCTGAGGAGTTGGGACTGGATTTATGAAGAAGGACAAAGAACCTGATTGACGTGGTCTTGGTAACCCATAACATCCTGAGAAGATTTCTGAGAAGTCAAAGAGAAGGGAAGGGAAGGGAAGCCTGAGCTAGTACATCACCAGTATCTGAAGTCAGGAAATAAATTAATTAGAATTCTTTTGGGCATAACGTATTCTGGGCATGTTATTATAGAGGATATATTTTCATCGAATTTTGTTGTTGTTCCCACTACACGGAAAACAGAACGTTGTTGAGTAATTTAAATATATACTCATAATTACTGACAGACAGATACTATTTCAATATAAGGAAAAAAATATATATTTACGAGCTTGTGTGGCGGCCTAATATTACAATAAATACTTTTCTCTTACATAAATAAGAACGTAAGATTTCTTAACAGTCTACAACCTCTCTTGGCTCAAGAATAATCCACCGAGTGAGTCAGTTCTTCTCCAGCATTTGCTTCTCCATTAGCAGATGAGCACAGCATCAGCCAGTATACAAGTCCTTGTTAAGTGCGCAGTGAATCCTCTTTCAGTACACAGCTCGCTAAGTCCCAGCCGGCCTCTGCAACATAATATGGTGGCCGGGAGGCTCCGCTCACACACGCCACCACCATCCCATAAATCCCACGCCGCTTGATGGCTGCTGCTGACAGATCGGAGGCTGTAAATTCACTCTCATCTATCTCCCTGACGGCATAAATTGGGCCACTTAAATCCCGATGTAATGGCCAGGGAGGATTTAACTAAGTTACTCAAAATTACTTGAGTAAGTTTTGTCTGGTTCACATTTATATGTGAACCAGAGATCTATGGGAAATAAAGTGATTTATTTTTCTATGTAGAAGTATAGTGTCAGTAAAGGAAGGAAATTATCGTCATGAAGAAAATTATCTTATAACAAGAGTTTCTGAAAACTACAGATAATGAAAGTTATGATTCGGGCTCTTCCTGGCTCCTCTCACAACTCAGAAACCCTTCATAACTCCCCCACAGCTCCTCTTAATCTCCTTAGAATTACGCTCAAACTCGTGAGAGCTCCTTAAAGCTCCTCTCAACCTCCGCAGTGCTGTCCACAGCAACTCACCTCTCCCTACGCCTCGGGGAACCTTTTCTCTCACTCGTTCATAGTGGATTTGTAATAGAGTTGAATAGGAGGAGGGCGCTTGCTGTTGTGTGTGATAGACTCACATATATATACACTGAGCCTTCGTACATTATTCTGACTGGCATAACATAAATAAAAAGTTGGACAGAACCCCAACAAATTAATTAACAAATATAGAAGTTAACACCAACATCAGAAGATATTTAGAAAAATGGTACGTCAGATCAGCAACAAGCACCCCTTCCCTTAACAGTATTACAAATCCTCTATGAGTTCACAGTATAAAACCGATGGAATAAAAAAAAATGGAGTGAAATTGACGGACTCAGACCAAAAATTAAATTCATTATTTACTACAAAACAAAAGGGACTGGTGATTTAACACTCAATAACAGCCCAATAAACAATAAAACTATCTCCAAAAAGCAAACTTGGTATACCAATTTACATGCCTCACTGTCACCTCTGATCTACCTATATTAATATGAACACAAAACTTTCGAGAAGACCAAATTGCCATCAACAATCTGGTGCCACCAGAAACCAGATTACAAAGTGAACATAACACGTCTCTCACTAGGCACATGCTAGTGGATAACAAAACAATCCTGGCATCCATCACTGACCAGAGAAGATTGCAAATCCTGGAAGCTATGCTTACAAGATACAAAAAAACACCTTAAGTACACAAAATAATGATTTCGCTTCCTTGCCAACACTCGGACCCAGATCTCGTCAAACCTCACCTGATAAGGACGTCTGCCAAGATGACAAGATTTTCCCCAAAACTCTTCCCCCAATGTTTGATTGGCCCCTACCCCCTTACTCTATGCTTGATGGCCCCCATCACATCACCCCAAACTCCTTCCACTCTTTCACGTGTATATTGGTTTGGTGTAGTGGTGGTGGTGGTTTGGTGTAGTGGTGGTGGTGGTTTGGTGTAGTGGTGGTGGTGGTTTGGTGTAGTGGTGGTGGTGGTTTGGTGTAGTGGTGGTGGTGGTTTGGTGTAGTGGTGGTGGTGGTTTGGTGTAGTGGTGGTGGTAGTTTGATGGAGTGGTGGTGGTGGTTTGGTGTAGCGGTGGTGGTTAGATGGAGGGGTGGTTGTTTGGTGTAGTGGTGCTGGTTTGGTGTAGTGGTGGTGGTGGTTGTTACAATCCTAGTACAGTAATTACTTGATTCTCTGTGACGGTGTTCCACCCCCATATCTTTCCCGTCCCAGCTTCAAGAGTCTTATCTCTGCAACCTGAACGTTCTCTGATGTTCAGGGAACATTTTGATATATATGAGGGTATGGAATGTTATCGTGATGGCATTGCGCTGCAAGCAGAGTTGCACTGAGCACTGGTGTTACGCGCACAGTTGCTACAAGCAGAGATCCGTGGAGCAGTCGTGCTAAAAGCAGGGTTGCTAAAAGCAGGGTTGCTAAAAGCAGAGGTGCGCGGAGCAGTGGTGCTACAAGCACAGTTGCTAGGAGCAAAGGTCCGGGATGCAGTGATGTTACAAGCAGAGTTACTACAATCAGAGGTCCGTGGAGCAGTGGTGCTACAAGCAGAGTTCCAACAAGCAGACGTCCATGAAGCAGCGGCCCTACAAGCACAGATGCTGCAAGCAGAGATCCGAGGAACAAGGGGTGCTACAAGCACAGTTGCTACTAGCAGAGGTCCGTGGAACAGTAGTGCTTCAAGCAGAGGTCCGTGGAGCAGTGGTGCTTCAAGCAGAGGTCCGTGGAGCAGGGGTGCTTCAAGCAGAGGTCCGTGGAGCAGTGGTGCTTCAAGCAGAGGTCCGTGGAACAGTGGTGCTTCAAGCAGAGGTCCGTGGAACAGTGGTGCTTCAAGCAGAGGTCCGTGGAACAGTGGTGCTTCAAGCAGAGGTCCGTGTAGCAGAGGTCCGTGAAACAGTGGTGCTTCAAGCAGAGATCCGAGGTACAGTTATGTTACAAGAAGAAGCCCGTAGAGCAGTGGTGCTACAAGCAGAGTTGCTACAAGCAGAGGTCAGTCGAGCAGTGGTGCTACAGACTTGCTACACGCAGAGGTCCGTGAATCAGTGGTCCTAAGGGAAAAGATGTTACAAGCAGAGGTCTGTGGAGCAGTGATGCTACAAGTAAGGTTGTTACAACGAGAGGTCCATGGAGCAGTGGTGCTATTAGTAGAGGTCAGTAGAGCAGCAGTGCTACAATTCTAGGTCCTTAGAGTAGTACTGCTGCAAATAGAGGTGCTACAAGCAGAGAATCGTGGAGCAGGGGTGCTAAAAGGACAGTTTCAACAAGCAGAGTTCCGTGGAACAGAGTGCCCCAAGCTGAGTTGCTACAAGCAGAGATGCTACAAGTATATGTGCATTGAGCACTGGTGCTGCACGCACAGTTGCTACAAACAAAGGTCCGTGGAGCAGAGTTGCTAAAAGCAGAGGTGCGTGGAGCAGTGGTGATACAAGCACAGTTGCTACGAGCAAAGGTCCGAGATGTAGTGATGTTACAAGCAGAGTTGCCACAAGCACAGTTGCTACAAGTACAGTTGCTTCAAGCAGAGATCCGTGGAGCAGTGGTGCTACAAGCAGAGATCCAACAAGCAGAAGTCTGTGATGAAACGGTCCGACAAGCACAGATGCTACAAGCAGAGATCCGTGGAATAGTGGTGCTACAAGCTGAGTTGCTACAAGCACACCTGCTGCAAGCACAGTTGATACAAGCGCAG
This sequence comes from Procambarus virginalis, assembly GCA_020271785.1. NCBI lineage: Eukaryota > Metazoa > Arthropoda > Malacostraca > Decapoda > Cambaridae > Procambarus > Procambarus virginalis. The sequence goes on along the minus strand of WNGS01158745.1, from coordinate 12,540,651 downwards.
TTGCTACTAGCAGAGGTCCGTGGAGCAGAGTTGCTAGAAACAGAGGTCCGTGGAACAGTGGTGCCGCAAGCACAGTTGTTACAAGCACAGTTCGTAAAAGCTTGTAGCACCATTGTTCCGCGGATCTCTGCTTGTAGCATCTGTGCTTGTAGGACCACTGCTTCACGGACTTCTGCCTGTTGGAACTCTGCTTGTAGCATCACTGCATCCCGGACCTTTGTTCGTAACAACTGTGTTTGTAGCTCCACTGTTCCAATCACCTCAGCTTTTAGCAACTTCAAGGAACTCTGCTTGTATCACCACTGCTCCATAGACCTCTGATTATAGCACTATTGCTGTTCGGACCTCTATTTGTAGCAACTCTGCTTGTATCACCACTGCACCACGGACCAATGCTTGTAGCAATTTTGTTTGTAGCACGGCTGCTCCACGGATATCTGCTTATAGCAACTGTGGTTGAAGAACCAGTGATCGACAAATCTTTGCTTGTAGCACCACTGCTTCATGCCACCTATGCTTGTAGCGTCACTGCTCCATGGACCTCTGTTTGTAACATAACTGCTTGTAGTACCACTGCTCTACGGATCTCTGTCGAATCACTGCTCCACGGAACTATGATTGTAGCACTACTTCTCTACGGACCTCTGCTTGTAGCAATTTTGTCTGTAGCACCACTGCTCCACGGACTTCTGCTTGTAGCCCCACTGCTCCACAGACCTCTACATGTAGCAACTGTGCTTGTAGAACGACTGCTCAACTGACCTCTGCTTGTAGCACCACTGCTCCACTGACCTCTGCTAGTACGACCACTGCTCCACGGGCCTCTGCTTGTAGCACCACTACTCCACGGACCTCTGCTTAAAGCAACTCTGCTTGTAGCATCACTGCTCGACCTACCTCTCCTTGTAGAAACTGTGCTTGTAGCACCACTGCTTCACGGACTTTTGCTTGTAGCAGCACTTCTCCACGGACCTCTTGTAGCAACTGTGCTTTTAGCACCATTGTTCCACGACATCTGCTTGTAGGAGCTGTGTAGCACGCCTGCTCCACGGACCTCAGCTTGTAGCAACTGTGCCTGTTGCACCACTGCTCCACGGACCTCTGCTCGTTCTTAAACGTTGTTTATATTTTTACACAAAACCGCAATGGTACCAGCACTCTATCACATTACAGTGATCAAATAAATCCCATAAAATTATATGCAAATTTGTTTTACAAACACAGTGCTTAATCTCTCACAGTACTGACCATTTATATGACTCCTGTGGTGCAGCGGGAACCCGCAGGGAGGTGCAGAGTGCATATTAAGAGCCTCACTCAGGCACTTAATTCACTCCAACTACGGTGATACAGCACCCTCTAGATACAGTACACTCCAGCTACGGCGATATAAAGCACTCTAGATATAGTACACTCCGGCTACGGTGATTCAGTTCACTCCAGATATTGTGACTCAGTACATTCCAGCGAAGCTGACTCAATACACCCCAGATACGGTGATACAGTATACACTCCAGATACGGTGATACAGTATACACTCCAGATACGGTGACTCAGTACACCCCAGCTACGATAATACACCACCCTTCAGATACGGTGACTCGGTAACCTTAGATACGGTGACTCGGTAACCTTAGATACGGTGATACACTACACACCAGCTACGATGACACACTACACTCCAGCTACGGTGATACACTACACTCCAGCTACGGTGTTACACTACACTCCAGCTACGGTGACTCAGTACACCCCAGATACGGTAACTCAGTACACTCCAGCTACGGTGACTCAGTACACCCCAGATACGGTGACTCAGTACACCCCAGATACGGTGATGATTAATATACTCTTACTAAAAGGCTTCAGCGGGCGGCCAGTGTCTCAAAATATTTGGTGACTATTAAAAGAAAATATTTTCTGTGAACGACATGACGAAAAATGACTGAAAAAGCCGGATAAAACTAAGGGAATTAAAAAGGAAAAAGCACGTGGAGGGGAAAATGGGTAAAGAAATGAAAAACCAAGGAAAAAGGTTGAACGGTGTGCGAAATAGAAAATAGTTAGAGGCACGCTGGCCTACGCCTCTCCAAAGATATCGGCCAGGTTCGAGTCCTGGCCAGGTAGGGTTAACTGGCCATTGGTAGTTAACTATTCTCCCCTGTTCACCCAGCAATAAATGGGGACCTGGTTGTTAACTAATTGGCATCATATATACTTAGAACGGAAGTTCAAAGCCAATTAACAGGAGTCAGAAGTTCTCTGCCCCTATGTTCACCTGTATAAAAAAGAGGGAGAGAGAGAGAGAGAGAGAGAGAGAGAGAGAGAGAGAGAGAGAGAGAGAGAGAGAGAGAGAGAGAGAGAGAGAGCGTTGGAATGGGAATACAGGATGATGAGAAGGTAAGAGAATGGTGAGATGGAGAAATGGGGGAAAGAAGCCGGAGATGAGAAGATGGTGTAGGGTGGAGCAGTCGGGGCGGAATGACTATAGAGGATCTGAATGACTGATATGTGGAGTCTATAATCTATATTATCCGTTCTGTATTATCAACTATTTTTTATTTACATTCATCAATAATTCAGCATTATTTCTCTATTGTTATCTTGAAAATCTCCTCCTTCCCTAATGTTCCATTTACCTTGCAACTCTTCTATTTTCAATTCAAATTTATTTAATTTCCGTTTCCATCTGTCATCTCCAATTCTCCAATCATTGCAGTTTCAGCCTTTGCAACATTATTCCATGACTCAGCTTTCATTCCTTTGCAATTATTATACTTACCTCAGTTCAAATTCCTTCACATTGGAACTATTTGCAAATTATACTTTAACTGCTATTCATATCTATCTGTAGTTGTTATTTTGATGGAATTTCCTTCATTGAGGAGGTTTCCCAGCCCATGCAGTTGTCATCCTCATTTAAGTCNTCTCTCTCGTCGTTCGTTCGTTCTTCCGTCCGTCCGTCCGTTCGTTCGTTCGTTCGTTCGTTCTTCCGTCCGTCCGTCCGTCCGTTCGTTTGTTCGTTCGTTCGTTCGTTCGTTCTTCCGTCCGTCCGTCCGTCCGTCCGTTCGTTTGTTCGTTCGTTCGTTCGTTCGTTCTTCCGTCCGTCCGTCCGTCCGTCCGTTCGTTTGTTCGTTCGTTCGTTTGTTCGTTCGTTCGTTCGTTCTTCCGTCCGTCCGTCCGTCCTGGGGTGGTGACCGGTATGGAATGTGCAAGACCTCCACCACCACGTCATAAGACTACATGGTCAGATGCTCAAAACTCTTCACCCTCGAGCCAATATGTGTCCCAAATATCACTGAGAATAAGGTTCAAGAGAGATCTGCAGTTCCGGATCGTCTCAGATGTAAATATTATGTACGTCTACGGACGACGATGAGAACTTCACGTACTCTGCAATAATATTAACAGTTTTGAAGACTCTTAAGTACATCGAGAATCTCGGGTTTAGATATTGTGGGAGTATCTATTGTGGGGATATTGCTTGAGGGATGATACATATTCGGGGTTATATTTGACATCGTTCATGCTTCCGGTGACATATTCAAAGGTGTCATGTCCACCAATGTTATGACATCACCACACATGTCATATTCAATAGTTTCACAACCACGGGTGTCATGTGAACACACGCCATGTCTACGGGTGCCATATTAATGGGTGCTGTTGGACACACACTGTAACATCAACATAAAGAAGAGCGTATCAGTAGAGATGACTCTTACCACAAGATATTGTCATAATGTTCACTTTCACTGCTTAAATATACATGTTCTCATAAACCTAATAATTAAAATCACAGAATCAATATGAATTAATTAATATTAACATACAATGAGATATTTGTTACCATGAAAATATTAAACTAAAAAATAGCTATTGTGGGATCATTCATATATCAGAGTGATGTCTGTTAGATTGTGAATCATTAATATTACTGACATATTGCATTTGTGGAAGTGGCTCGATAATATGTGACTGGTGCCCATGAGAGATGGTAACAGATGTGCATTTCAACACACATATATAAATGCATAGAGAGAAGCGTGTACATATCCATATAAATATGTGTGGGTAACATCGCAGAACACAAACTCAGGCGGAGACCACTGTACATGTGTTGCTTGTCTCACACTAGTGATCAAAGTATATGTGCAATGTTTAGGCAAGCGTGGACGTCAACGCAGCTCTGATGACTCCTCCCAGAGTGGAACCCAACTCTGATGACTCCTCCCAGAGTGGAACCCAACTCTGATGACTCCTCCCAGAGTGGAACCCAACTCTGATGACTCCTCCCAGAGTGGAACCCAACTCTGATGACTCCTCCCAGAGTGGAACCCAACTCTGATGACTCCTCCCAGAGTGGAACCCAACTCTGATAACTCCTCCCAGAGTGGAACCCAACTCTGATGACTCCTCCCAGAGTGGAACCCAACTCTGATAACTCCTCCCAGAGTGGAACCCAACTCTGATGACTCCTCCCAGAGTGGAACCCAACTCTGATGACTCCTCCCAGAGTGGAACCCAACTCTGATGACTCCTCCCAGTGTGGAACCCAACTCTGATGACTCCTCCAAGTGAGTAAACCTAGCCTGGTGACTCCTATTCATATAAATGGGGCAAGCAAGTGAAGGTTGGAGAAAAGGAGGGTGAGGAAAGGAGGGAAGAACGCTAGGAAAGGTGGATCTAGAAGGGAAAATGTAAATTGGAAAGTGGTAACAAAAAAGGAGTTTATGGGAAGCAAGGAACTGGGATGAGGAAATGTTTGAGGTAACTGATGATGGTAAGGGAGTAGTGAGAGAGTGGTGATTTACCGGATGGGAAGAGAAAGTGGAGCAAGCAGAGACTGAAAGGAGAATGGACGAGAGCAATAAAAGCGCAAAGGGTAAGTGAAGGAAAAGTGGGAGGGAGGCGATGGAAGGTGAAATTTGCATGTGAGGTGTGAGAGCAAAAGGGAATTGGGGTGGTAAATCAGCCACAAACAGAAAGGAAGGAAGGTCGGCCGCAGACGACTCACTAAATATTACCGTGTTCATCCTGTGAGTAAATCACGAAACATTGCAGCTGAGACGAGGTGAGAGTCGTAGGTGTTTTGGGGCGACAAAAACTCTCCTTATGTTGTGATCGTACACCAAAGTACCACGGAAAATTTTCTCGACATTCATCCCACACACGATTTTTTCCAACATGTAAGATCCCCGAATTGTGTATTCAATCATCAAATCCTTCTGAGCCAGACACTGGGTGGACGAGGGTGTTATTATAGGGATGTAGAGTGCGCTGCATAACTACACCAGATTATCTGTAAATAATGAACAACAAACCCGGGTCGAGTAAAAGAGGTAATCGCTGGTCTTATATCATCTTTCGGCAGGCATCGAGGCATGATCACAAGGAACTTACAATCGCATGATATCTCACTGAAAATAATTTTGAGGCAATGGAGGGACTTGAACTCGTGACCTGGGGATTCACAGTCGCTTACATTAATATCATGCTTCGTGCATTGTATTACTAAATAATTAATTGTGCTTCGGAAAAGCTGCGGGATACTCGTGAGGGCAGTAACACTCCAGATTGCAAATCTTTTAACCATGTCGTGGCACAATTGACTAAGGCGCATCTGGGATCATCCTGGGCGTAGGTTCGGACCCTTGTGGATCTGTTCATTTGATATATCACGCTATTATGATTTCTGTGTGTAGGAAAGAACTGGTTACCAATTGTAAATTAGTACAAGATATTGCAGATAGAATTACGTCCATAATAATTTTTGAGTGTTTAGGAAAGGAAATATTATCTAGGATCGACAGAGCAGCAGAAGAGATGAAAATCACTGAGAAAATAATTGGTTTAGTGAAATGCCTCAATTCAAAGAAAAATGTCAGTTATTTTAGGAGGATAGGAAAATATGAGACAGGCAAAAAATCGCCCCTTAAGAGTCATATTTAATGGATTGAAACAAATGACGGAAGTGCTTAGTAATGCTTGGAAATTGTAGTGATGAGGATGACAAACTTTGGTCAATAAGACAAGACCTCTCAATGGAAGAAAGAGAAAAGCTGAAAACAAACACAGATGAAGCGAAACATCTTAATGGGAATAGATATGAAGAAGAATTTTTTTTTTTTCTACAAAGTGTTAGGGACTGGAAAGCTAGTGAATTGGTACATAAAAACAAAGCAGCAAAATCATTAGAGGAAGGGGGGAGTAAAGGACAAACGGCAACAGAACATGTTCCTGAATTTTTTATACCAACATAGATGGAGTGAGATAACAAAAATTGGAGCTAAAATATATAATTCAGCTTAAGGTCCCAGATATTGTCGCACAAACAGAGACGAAACTTGAAGAAAATATATTAAAATGAGATCGTATTCCCACGGGGCTATTTACTTTGGAGATATGAGAGGAAAACTAGGAAGGGGGAAAGGAGTGGCTGTGCTGGTGAAAGAATGTCTGAAGGTAAAAGAGTTAATAATCGAAAACTGTCGGGAAGTTGGTATAATGGCATTGCAGGTCTGGAATCAGGATAGACTGATAACTGTAAATCCACCAGCAAGCAACACAGACAAAAGAAGAACTGGATAACAAATGAGAGGGCCTCATAATGGTCATGAGAGAGGTTATAGTAAAAGCAGATAAAGATAAACCACGATTGTTGGTTTATTTTTACGTTTGTTGTCGTAAACGATTACGATTTTTGTTGGAAGTTTACAGGGGAACTTCAACTTGAAGGCAATTGACTGGGAGGTCTACGAAGCAAGAACGGATGACATTTGGACAGGTAGATTTGCAAACCTCATCCTGGAGACATTCATGTATCAACACATCAAGCAGGCCACAAGAATGAGGGAAGGGAATGTTCCGTCAATATTGGATCTAATATACATCAGGAAAGAAGAAGAGATATTTGACATCCAGTACCTTCCTCCCTTGGGAAATGGAGGAAGACGTTTATGTAGACGATATTCATCGTCTACATAAACGATCTACCAGAAGGGATACAAAATTATATGAACTTGTTTGTGGATAATGCTAAGACACTGGGGAAGATAGGAGACGCAGACGATTACAATGCCCATCATATTGATCTAGATACAAAAAGTGCTTGGAGTAATAAGTGTCAAATGGAATGCAATGTGAATAAATGCCATATTATGGATTGTGGAATCGTAGAACATAGACCACACACAACTCTTAAGTTACGTGGAAAGGAATTACAGCACTTTATTAAAGAACGAGCCCTAAAGGTGGTTTTTCGATAGAAAGTTCTCGCCAGAGGAACACATAAAGAACATTGTGAGAGGAGCGTATGCGTCGCTTTCTAACATCAGATTTGCTTTTAATTATATAGATGGTGCAATGCTAAAGAAACTGTTAATGAATTTTGTGAGACCAAAATTGGAATTTGCAGCAGTTGTATTGTGCCCAAATCTCAAGAAGTCCATAAATAAACAGGAAAGGTTGCAATGGCATGATACAAAATGGTTTCCAAAAGGGAAAAACAAGAGTTACGAGTAGAGACAAGAGGCGTCAAACATGCCAAAACTAGAAGAGAGAAGAAAACGAGGTGATATGATCACCACTTACAAAATACTAACAGGAATCGACCAAATTGACAAAGAGGAATTTCTGAAACCAGCAACTTCCCGAACAAGAGGACACAGATTCAAGCTAAGGAAACAATGGTGCCGAAAAAATATTAGAAAGTTTTCTTTTGCAAACAGAATGGTAGACGGTTGGTGCAAACTGAGGTGGTGGAGGCTAAAACCGTCGGCAGTTTCAAAGTGTTACACGACAGAGTACTGGGAAGACGGGACGCCACATGCGTAGCTCTCATCCTGTAACCACACTTAGGTAGTTACACACGCCCACGAAGCAGCCCGTAGGAGATGTCTAAATCCCAAGTACCTATTTACTGCTAGGCGAACAGGTGCATCAAGTGAAACAAACTTTGCCCATTTCTTTCTGCATCGGCCGGGAATCGAACCCGGGTCCTTAGGACAACGACCCCAGAGCTATGCCCACTCAGCCGCGAGGCAACAGTGTGTGTGTGTACTCACCTAGTTGTGCTTGTGGGGGTTCAGCTTCGACTGTTTTGTCCCGCCTCTCAACTGTCAGTCAACTGATGTTCAGATTCCTGATCCTACTGAGCTCTATCATCTCTACATTTGGAACTGTGTATGGAGTCAGCCTCCACCACATCACTGCCCAATGGATTCCATCTGTTAACTACTCTGACTCTGAAAAAGTTCTTTAAACCTCCCTGTGGCTCATTTAGGTACTCAGTTTCCACCAGTTTCCTCTTCTTCCACGTACCACCCGTGCTAAATAATTTGTCTTTATCAACCCTGCCAATTTCTCTGAGAATTTTATAGGTGGTGATCATGTCTTCCCTAGCTTCAGTCTTCCAGTGTCTTGAGGTTCAATTCCAGTAAGCTTTCCTCGTATCTCAGACCCCTCAGTTTGGGAACTAGCTTGATGGCATGCCTCTGAACTTTTTCTAACTTCGTTTTGTGTTTGACTAGGTGTGGACTCCAGGTTGGAGCCTCATATTCCAGTATTTGTCTGAAATATGAGGTATACAAGGGTCTGAATGGTTCCTTACACAAGTTTCTGAAGGCAGTTCTTATGTTTGCCAGCCTCGCATATGCATGATATCCTTTTGATGTGGACTTCAGGGGACAGGTCTGGCGTGACATTAATTTCCAGATTTTTCTCTCGTCCTGACTTCTGAAGGATTTCTTTTCCCAACTGGTACCTTGTGTTTGGCCTTTTGCTCCCTATGCCTACCTTCATCACGTTACACTTGCTCGAGTTAAACCCTAGTAGCCATATGTTGGGCCATTCCTTCAGTCTGTCCAGGTCATCAAGTACCATCTTGTTCTGCTCTGTCTTAATCCTTCTCACAATTTTACCATCGCACCAGAGCATATTGGGCTTAATCATATCTACACTTGAAACTGTGTATGAAGTCGGCATCCACCACATCACTGCCTAATGCATTCCATCTGTTAACTACTCTGACACTGAAAAATTTCTTCTAATGTCTATGTGGCTCATTTGGGTACTCAGTTTCTACCTGAGTTTCTACCCTTTATGCGTGTACCACTCGTGTTAAATAATAAATATTTATCTACCCTGTCAATTATTCTGAGAATTTTGTACATGGTAATCATGTCTCCCCAAACTCTTCAGTCTTCCAACGACATGAGGTGCAATTCACGCAGCCTTTCTTCGTAACTCATTCCGAGTAGTTCTGGAACTAGTCTAGTGGCATACTTTGAACCTTCTCCAGCTTTATCATATACTTGACAAGATATGGACTCCCTGCAGGAGCCGCATATTCTAGGATTGGTCTGACATATGTAGTATACAAGATTCTGAATGATTTCTTACAAAAAATCCTAAAGGTTGCTCTGTTGATGTATAGATTTCGATTTATTTTCATTTTGATTTAATTGTTTTGTGTGACATTGCATAGGAATTGAGCTGTGTTGTTTTCCATACCATTCATTTCGTAGGTATAGTTATAGATGCCACACCTGTGACAGGTAAAAACATTTTTTTTCAAGAAATAGCGCCATCTGTTGCACGTAAGAGTAAAATACGCTATACTAAATATGTTACGACTCCATTTCAGTGTTTCTAATTGCATTGACAAATTGAATTTTCTTAGATTTCGATTTATATTAATTTGATTTAATAATTTTGTGTGACACATGCGTTGCTGAGCCACAGCAATGCATGGCCGGGTACAAGTGGTATATAATAAATACTGGCTATATGTTTGAACGGTTATTTTGTGTCTCTTCTTGTTCATCGTATTTAGACCTTTTACCTTTGAACTAAATTTTTTTGTTAATTTTTGGGAAACTCATCAGGTATAATCGTATTTTCCTGCTTAATTCATTAGTCTTTCTGGTGAAACAGAGAGCAGGGCAAAACTCAGCTTTGGAATCTCTCTCTCTATAAAAATACAGTTGAGTACGAATGTCAAAGGAGAGCTTTCTAAGTAATTTAGCTTCTTTTTATTGCATTGAAATTTTGGATATATTGGTTGAAAGAGAGATGCGAAAGAGTGAGAGCGGGGAAGAAAAAGATACAGGGAGAAAGATGATGAGAGAGATAGAAGGAGAGAGGGAGAGAGAGAGAGAGAGAGAGAGAGAGGAGAGAGAGAGAGAGAGAGACAGAGAGAGACAGAGAGAGATTATATTAAAAATAGCATTGCATTCAGTTGTTGACAGACGTTTACACATATCATGTACGGTTGCATAAGTTGTATTCTCTGCAATACAGTTTCAATTATTTGGGGATTTAAGCGACAATTGTTAGATAAATCGGCTTTTTCTTTGTAATTTGTGATTTCAGTGGAGTTACACATTCTAAATGGATAATAGTGAAAAATAATTCACAACAAATCAGAGACAACAGAATTCTCGACAAATCGCGAGTGTGCTGCTTCAGCAGGCCGTTGTATCAAGCCTTCACCACGCTGCTTCAGCAGGCCGTTGTATCAAGCCTTCACAACGCTGCTTCAGCAGGCCGTTGTATCAAGCCTTCAACACGCTGCATCAGCAGGCCGTTGTATCAAACCTTCACCACGCTGCTTCAGCAGGCCGTTGTATCAAACCTTCACAACGCTGCTTCAGCAGGCCGTTGTATCAAGCCTTCACCACGCTGCTTCAGCAGGCCGTTGTATGAAGCCTTCACAACGCTGCTTCAGCAGGCCGTTGTATCAAACCTTCACAACGCTGCTTCAGCAGGCCGTTGTATCAAGCCTTCACCACGCTGCTTCAGCAGGCCGTTGTATCAAACCTTCACAACGCTGCTTCAGCAGGCCGTTGTATCAAGCCTTCACAACGCTGCTTCAGCAGGCCGTTGTATCAAGCCTTCACCACGCTGCTTCAGCAGGCCGTTGTATCAAACCTTCACAACGCTGCTTCAGCAGGCCGTTGTATCAAGCCTTCACAACGCTTGCTCAGCAGGCCGTTGTATCAAGCCTTCAACACG
>WNGS01158745.1:12506843-12528641 GCA_020271785.1 Procambarus virginalis | reverse complement strand
TGTATATATATATATATATATATATATATATATATATATATATATATATATATATATATATATATATATATATATATAATGCAATTGACGATCACTAAACACTGATCATTTGTATGCGGAAAACCACAAAGAAATGCAGAAAGGGGGTGAACGTTTCGGCTTTTCAAGGCCTTTGTCAACACCAGACTGACTGAGGACAGGAGAGAGAAGATAAAGGTCATCACCTATACCTGACCAACCCATCCCTAGGAAAGGATTACCAGAAACAGGAAAAGCAAAAAGGATTAATTGGTCAGAGAATTAATGATGAAAGATTAAGGAAAAGCCTCATGGACACAATAAATGAATATACAATTGTAATGAAACATTGTATGCCTCAATTTAAGAGTTTTTTCTTAAACTGTTGTGTAATATTGTAACTTAAAACTGGGTCAAGTTTGTACATACCAGTACTAACATTGAGAAGATTTGGACATTGACTAATTAGCGCAGACTCAATTAAATTCCGTTCCACAAAGCCATTGCAATAGGTAATGCTTTTAGCCCCATCCCAATTAATAGTGTGATCACACAAACTTGTGTGTAGATACAAAGCATTAGACGTTGGGCAGTTCTTATACTATAAGCATGTTGGGACATACGCAATTGTAAGGATTTTCCTGTTTGTCCAAGGTACACAGACTCACAATCATTGCAGGGAATCGAATACACACAACCTGCTGTCCCAGGGGAGTTTTTTATTAAATTAGACTTGATCGTATTATTAGTAAACACCAAATTGATATTAAGGGTCTTAAAAACTGGGGAAAGTTCTCAAATCCCCCTTTCTGCATTTCTTTGTGGTTTTTCCGCATATATATAATATTATACACACACCTTATACACATTCATTTATTTTCTTCTACGAAGAAACATAAGCTTTCTATGAAGCTTTTCAAGGTAAACTATTATGTTTAGTATGTCACCTATGCACGTATTTAATAAGTCAATATTGACTATGCGAATTTGCGAGGACGGATTGCTTGGGTACACATGACAACGGAAGCCGCATGGAGGGGAAGACTATCTCCGCTTGTCCCCACGATCAGTGCTGGAATCACAATGAAATTGTAGAAAATGTAAAATCTAATAAAATATTCCACTATTCATTAGAATAGGTGGAAAATAAATGCGAGGGAAAATAACATGAATTTTGTGATCGTCTTGCTAAGTAACGACGACCAACCTACACGCTGGTTTATGTGTGTACATTAAATCAACTCACGTAGGAACTTTTATACTTATTACGCTCGCCAAGACTGTGTCTTGTAATTGCAGGAATGGTTGTCGATCCCTGACGTTCGTTAATGAAGAAGGTCGGATTACGGGATCAGTATTATGCTCCTAGACACAAATAATTAGCAGTATTATCTCTGCTCGACCACGTTGTTCTCTCTGTAATGGCGTCCGAGTTGCAAGAGCAAGTGACGCTCCTCTCTTCCTTCCCTTTCGCTCGGATACGCATACGCAGAGCGCTCCCAAGTCATCTCAAGCGTAAAGTATTTTATTTACTGGTAATTAATTAGGGAAGTAAGGAATCATGACAAGTACTAATGTCACAAATAAATATATTAGATCATAATACCACTTCTCGCTGGGCAATAGGTTTAATTAACACTGCACGAAATAAACGAGAAGGATCGACGTGAAATTAATTTACGTCACAGTAATATTTACTGGGGTAATCAATCTGATTAAATGATCGAGTTCAATACGCAATAGTGCGCGAAATAAACAGATTCTTTCATAAAAGATTATATCTAGAAAGGAGGAGTGACTAACTGGACTCGGTAAAATTCCAACAATAATATGGAAGATTTCATGTTTCAGCTTGATGTTACCTCCCGGCGTCATGGAGACTACCAACGATCTGGCAAATATTGCCTGACTGTAGAAAACATTAATTGTATTCATTCTACGAATTAGTAATGTTAGTAAATGTTAATATTAATAGCTAAAGGAGCATAAACTGTTGGGTATTTCCAACATTAATGAGGTGCTGGGATGGTTGACCCAGGGCTGATGAGGTGCAGGGATTGGTTACCCAAGGTATGGTGAGGCACTGTGACGGATGACAGAGGTATGGTGAGCCACTGGGACGGGTGACCGAGGTATGGTGAGGCACTGTGACGGGTGACCGAGGTATGATGAGGCACTGTGACGGGTGACATAGGTATTGTGAGGCACTGGGACGGGTGACAAAGGTATGGTGAGGCACTGTGACGGGTGACAGAGGTATGGTGAGACACTGGGACGGGTGACAGAGGTATGGTGAGACACTGGGACGGGTGACAGAGGTATGGTGAGACACTGGGACGGGTGACAGAGGTATCGTGAGACACTGGGACGGGTGACAGAGGTATGGTGAGACACTGGGACGGGTGACAGAGGTATGGTGAGACACTGGGACGGGTGACAGAGGTATCGTGAGACACTGGGACGGGTGACAGAGGTATGGTGAGACACTGGGACGGGTGACAGAGGTATGGTGAGACACTGGGACGGGTGACAGAGGTATGGTGAGGCACTGTGACGGGTGACAGAGGTATAGTGAGACACTGGGACGGGTGACAGAGGTATGGTGAGACACTGGGACGGGATGGTGACCGCAGAGGCGAGTCATAGTCAGTCATAGTTGGTGACTGTGGTCTTGGTCGGTGGAGCGTCAGTCTGTGAGTGAGGAGTATGGGGCCTCGGGTGACTGGTCGTGACTTTATGAGTTAAGTAGACTGTGAATTGTCCTTGAGCCTGTTTGTTGTTGTATGTTTGGTAATACATGTTCACGAAGCGTTAAATCATTTGACTTTTTTACCTTGTGTAAGTGGTCATCAGCCCTTATTTTTAAGTATCCTTAATTAAGCTTGAAGTCAGGTTATCTTGAGATGATTTCTTGGGGCTTTAGCGTCCCCGCGGCCCGGTCCTCGATCAAGTCTGCTTTTTGTTACACACCTCCAGGAAGCAGCCCGTAGCAGCTGTCTTAGCTCCCAGGTACCTATTTACTGCCAGGTAACAGGGGCATCAGGATGAAAGAAACATTTTGCCCATTTGTCTCCGCCTCCGCCGGGTATCGAACCCGGAACCTCAAGACTACGAATCCGAAGCGCTGTCCACCCAGCTGTCATGCGCCCTTCCACCCAGCTGTTAGGCGCCCTGATAGCTGGGTAATACATGTAAAACAAGAGTCAGGTATATTTTTCTTGTATCTTTTGTATTTTGCCTCTACCCCAGAGTAAGCTGGTGTTTTTATTGTGCCACAGTTGTTTTACTGATACCTAATTGTTAATAGGCTGCTGTGATTTTGATTAAGTGGGACAGAAATACGAGCTTTGCTCAGAGACCTGGTGGATAACACTAACTCCAGATGCATCCTGTGAGAAATGATTCGCGACAGTACAAACTACTCTCCAATCATCGACAGCTAAGAAGCGCGCGGATGAATGTGTGGTGTGAATGTTGAGTAAATTGTGATTATTTTGCGTCCGCATTACTGAGTGACATTTGATGTTGGTAAGTGGAGGTTAGTGAGCTTGGTGAGTGTCCCTGGCTCTGGTGTGACCATTCCCAGCAACACTACCCACCGGAGGCCAGGTCTTGACCCTGCACGTGTTTGTGAAGGTATTAAAACACATGTCAGTTATTGAACATGCAAATAGTTTCCCGAGCATCACTCGCGCTCCAAATTGTCCCTTGCATACGACAGTGGTGTTTAAGCAGCCGCTATTGCTCCAGGTCGTCATATTAACAGTGGTACGTTAGGTTGTGTTACGTCACCTGGGTATCGTCGGCAGGAGACGATGCTGTGCGGAGATTTACATATGACATCTCTTAAAAGACTATTATTCCTATTGCCGTCAGAACGTACATTTTCGTTTTGTATTCAAATTTAGTAAATAGATTTGTATGTAAAGCACAAGGATTTCAGGAAATCCTTTCTTACTCATATTTGCAAACTTTTGCCGTATTGTTCTAGCAAACGGATCCTCCCCTATACTAGCCCTGTCAACATATATGATGAGCCGAAATCTCTGATTTTCTTGCACCACTAAGTTGAGCTCAGACACCACCAATATCTGGCAGGATCTCTTCAAGGTCTTGTGCCTGCTGCTCTTGGCATTTTGTTTACCTTCTTGACAGCTGTTTGTGAGCACATTTCAGCAGACCAGGTTTAAGGTAATCTCGGACACTGAGAGCCACTGATGCATAGTCCAGAAGGTAGACGGAGAAAAAGAATATTTTCTTTAACAGATGGAGAATAGTTAAAAAATATAGGAATGCACATATCATTGAGCAAAGGCTTGCAATTAGACAGAAAGTGAAGTCAGTACAGAATTGTGATCATATATATCTTAGAAAAGGAGACGTGCATCAGATTCGATACATGACATATTCAGCTTTGGAAATGATAAGAACCTTTGTTAGCGAGCAGAAGAAAAGCTGCAAAAGATCTGAGCCGTGAAGCCAAAAGAAAAAAAATACATAATATTGCAATTATATGCAGGTCACATAACTTCGAAAGAATAGAAAAATACATTGATAAGAAGAAATAATGTAAGTATTTAGGTCCNCTGAGATTCTCGGATAGGACTGTATTTCCCACATTCTTCCATTTTAGGCGCCGTAGGTTGAATCCCCAAGCAAGATGATGTTCCGGGTTGGGTTTCAGGTTTCGTAAGCATTATTATATTTTCAATTATTGGTCTCTAAAACTGCTGAAGATTTTACCAGGTATGGTTGTAGTAGTGGTTGTAGTGGAGGTGCTGAAGTCACTGTGGTTGCGACTATGATGGTGGTAATGATGACGGCACTGTCAGTCTAGTTGTAAAGTTGTTAAGGTGGTGTTACCGATGTGAGTATGGCTACAGTGTTGGTGGTAGTAAAGAGTGTGGTTGTGAGTGTGTTGTGGTAGTGTGGTTGTGAGTGTGTTGTGGTAGTGTGGTTGTGTGTTGTGGTAGTGTGGTTGTGAGTGTGTTGTGGTAGTGGTGGTGGTGCTGTAAGCCACTTTAAGAGCCATTAAACAAAGCTCCCTTCGCCTCTCCCTGTGGAAACTAGTGCTTTGTAAGTCAGTTTAAGCTATATCTGTCAGGTGCAGCGGCTTCTGCTCGCGCCAGCAAAATGGCTTCAATGACTTTTACATGTAGACTCTTGTACGGAGAGAGTCACAATTAAATTCAGGCATTGTGAACTTCGATATACTACCTTGAGGATACCTTGAGGTGCTTCCGGGCTTATCGTCCCCGCGGCCCGGTCATCGACCAGGCCTCCTGGTTGCTAAACGTGCATATGCTTGTAATTTTTTTGTGTTTAGTGTACGTTATATAAGGCATTATGCTGTCAAGACTGGCAAATTCTGTGTTATGCTTGGTTTTATGTGGAGCAACATTACTTGTGGAATATAATTTATATTAATTTTTATACAAAAATATAATGGTGCAAATATTAATGACCTAATATGTTTTCCACATTCTTTAATTCATCTGAAGTGTTAGAATCAGCAGTAACCAGAAACCAGTCGGGTAACTGACGACTATGAGGTACCTCGCCACCAGCTATGATGGGTGACCATTACTCACGGATGAGCACTCGTTCAGGGCATAAGTGTGCGTCTCGCCGTGGGGTCTGCTGCCCTGGTGGAACTCATCTAATTGTGCTTGTTTAGAGACTTTAGCTGTTGGGACCCAGTCTTAGTAGTTTTAAACCATCGTATTTTGTACGTAGTAAAGTCCATTTTCCTAGTCATTCCTTTGTACTCACCTATATGTACTTGTTTGTAGTGAGATGTTTTGGGAAAAGCTTGGGATGATTTTGGGGAATACGGGAAAACCTTTAGATATTTTCTGGGATACTTCGGAAATCTTTAGATGTATTTGGGTAAAACTTTAGTTTTTTCGTCCCTAGTCATAGAGCCATGGGTGTCACTACTTACAAGGATCAATGACCACAGCGGCCTGGTCTCTGAGGTGGATGAGAACCACTTACATATATAGAGCTACTTAAATATATTGGGCTACTTAGATATATTGGGCTGCTTAGAAATATTAGGCTACACATATTTTTAGACATAGTAAAGCTGTCTGTCATAGCAGTTTTAAATTTATATCATCATATTTTGGACTAAGTAAAGGCCATAGCATATTTAGATTATTCCAGTGCCTTCGAACCTTATTAATTCTAACTATCCAACTCCTTTCCCTAACTACTTCAGAGCGTGATGAGAGTATGATGAGCATCAGCAAGCATGAGAGCAGCGTGTGATGAAATGTCACCGAGCCTCTCAATCTGTATCTTCCATCACCAGAATTTATTAATCAATTGTGTGATTATGAAGGTAAAGTTAGTGCCGGGGTGAGGACGTACCGGAGGTGTACCGTGTTGACCAGTACAATGTACCGGAGGTGTACCGTGTTGACCAGTACAATGTACCGGGCGGCCCACTGGTGGGGTGAGAACATGCCGACGGGGAGGGTGGGTATGACTGGTGATACGGAGGAAGGGGGGAGCCAGCCTGGTAGCAGGGAGGAAGGGGGGAGCCAGCCTGGTAGCAGGGAGGTAGGGGGGAGCCAGACTGGTAGCAGGGAGGTAGGGGGGAACCAGCCTGGTAGCTGGGAGGTAGGGGGGAGCCAGACTGGTGGCAGGGAGGTAGGGGGGAGCCAGCCTGGTAGCTGGGAGGTAGGGGGGAGCCAGTCTGGTAGCAGGGAGGTAGGGGGGAGCCAGACTGGTAGCTGGGAGGTAGGGGGGAGCCAGACTGGTGGCAGGGAGGTAGGGGGGAGCCAGTCTGGTAGCAGGGAGGAAGGGGGGAGCCAGCCTGGTAGCTGGGAGGTAGGGGGGAGCCAGTCTGGATGCAGGGAGGAAGGGGGGAGCCAGCCTGGTAGCTGGGAGGAAGGGGGGAGCCAGACTGGTGGCTGGGAGGAAGGGGGGAGCCAGACTGGTGGCAAGGAGGTAGGGAGGAGCCAGACTGGTGGCAGGGAGGTAGGGAGGAGCCAGACTGGTGGCAGGGAGGTAGGGAGGAGCCAGACTGGTGGCAGGGAGGTAGGGAGGAGCCAGACTGGTGGCAGGGAGGTAGGGGGGAGCCAGACTGGTGGCAGGGAGGTAGGGGGGAGCCAGACTGGTGGCAGGGAGGTAGGGGGGAGCCAGACTGGTGGCAGGGAGGTAGGGAGGAGCCAGACTGGTGGCAGGGAGGTAGGGGGGAGCCAGACTGGTGGCAGGCAGGTAGGGAGGAGCCAGACTGGTGGCAGGGAGGTAGGGGGGAGCCAGACTGGTGGCAGGGAGGTAGGGAGGAGCCAGACTGGTGGCAGGGAGGTAGGGGGGAGCCAGACTGGTGGCAGGGAGGTAGGGGGGAGCCAGACTGGTGGTTGAGAGGTAGGGGGAGCCAAACTGGATTTGATAAAATACTGTGCCCTAGATTACCATCAGAGCGCCGTCGGGATGATGGGGTAAATAGCTTTGGCTACCATCATCTTTTGAACGGTCGTGATGTTCGAGTGGTGAAGGTGCCCTGTACACCAGTTGCATAGTGCTTCTGTCAGCATGGGTTCGAGTCACTTCTGGGGTGTGAGTTTTCAGTTGCAAATATGCCTCGGGACCATTTAGGCTTGTTCGCATTATATATATATATATATATATATATATATATATATATATATATATATATATATATATGTGTGTGTGTGTGTGTATCACGAAAATAAACACGTGATTAAAAATGTGACAATGTCAGACCACGGAGGAAAAATGAAACAGGAATTTCCTTAAGTACTTTCGTATATTAATACATTGTACCTCACCTCACTTTACCCTTCTCTCTTGCCTATTTAGATCCAGTACTCGATCTGTAAAATCACTCCTTCTGAAGATGTATTAATATACGAAAGTACTTAAGGAAATTCCTGTTTCATTTTTCCTACGTGGTCTGACATTGTCACATTTTTAATCACGTGTTTATTTTCGTGATACACATACACACACACACACACACACACACACACACACACACACACACACACACACACACACACACACCACACACACACACACACACACACACACACACACACATATATATATATATTTATATTTATATAATATAATATAATGTGTGTGTGTGTGTGTACACACTCATGTAGTAGGATACTTTGGAACTATACATGTAAATAGATTAACATTAGTATTAATGAAGGTCGAGAGCGGCCGTTGACTGCAAGCTTGATTGAGGCTATCTAAGAGAAATAATTATTTATTTATGCAGTTCTTTTGTTAGTTAATATTCTTTTAGTTTTAAACGCAGTGTTTACCTTCATGTTCCTTCATTACGAATATGCCACGTCATGTATATGTGAAAGCCTGACAGTAGGGTACTGACCACTTGAGAACAGGAATAAAGATTTAATGAAATCGGGGAACGTAGCCTCATGTTCGAGAGGAGTTGAGTGGAGTATTGAAGTCATTTCTTTCGCGCTGGGCGCAGGTGAGAACCCTGATGATCACAGGAATAGCTGGATGACCAGATGTCTGAGATAGACACCTGCCACTCTGCTATCTGGGGACAGAAGGTAGCCCAGTGAGTTCCCAGAGGTGCTGCGAGGTCCCTGTGTTTTAGGGCTGGTGTACACAGGGGATTAAGCGCCGACTTCATCACGAAGGCAAGTGAGTACAGAGCTGACAGTAAAGAGAGCAGTGACGGAGTGTCACCGGTGGAGCTCGATGAGGCTCTGCCCTCTGTCTCCCCTATGACAGTATCAGGCGAGGAGGAAGATGCGGCCTTCTATGTAAAATCCCAGTTCCCTCCTCCCTTATTTATAACACAAGATGCTACAGGAGTAGACACCCTCATGTTCCTTATGAAGTATATATGAAATAATTGCAGGAAATGGGAGAGTGGCTGCTTGTAAAGAAAAATATAATTAGAGAAGTCTCTGAATTAATTATATACTGGGAATGTGTTTGTGTCTCTGGAAAAAGATTTTCCAGTATGTTATGTTATGATCACTACCTGTTATGACCCCAGGTAGCCTGAAAAACGAGTCTTCCCTGTGAGAGTTATTCAGCAAACCAGACCTAACAAAGAAAATATAGACATGTGAATATATATTAAATGCTTGGCTAATGTTAATGAAGAGTTTAAAAGCATGGGCAGAGGATAAATATGTAAATGAATGACATAACATGAGATGTCGAGAGTTTGTTGAGAAGGTGTGAGGCTCGCTGCAGGGGTTTTGACCTCACTCGAGCAGCAGAGGTCGGGAGGGATGGCTGCGTTGTCTTTAGGCTCCTAGCAGTGAGGGAAGAGTCTCTATTTTCGTGCTCCGTCAAGAGGAGAAACTAGTCAGGCATTCGTGTATGAAGCCTGGGGACGACTTAGTGCTCGAGTCAAGACCAGGAGAGACTGGTGAAGCAGTTTAATAGCGATTTTGGAGGCGATGGAGATCGCCAATGTCGGAGACCAGGACCTGAACATGCCCCGCACCAGATAAAATTCTGTGGTAAGACTATTTGACCAGTTGTTAGTGATTGCCTGTAGTTGATCGTGTGCCCAGCGGTCGTAGCAAGTGTTTGTAGATATATTAGGCTATGTTTCATTAAGGCAGTAGACTTTAATATGAGAGTAAAGATGAGACAAGCAGCTGAAGGAGACGGTGACGCTTGCATCCTCTCCAAGCGCCCTTGGGTGACTGAGGCAAGTCAGCCTCGCAGGGCAGAGGGCCGCCCAGGGAGGCGGAGCATGGATTCGTCCGAACGGGGGAGTCCCCCTCGTGACATGCGAGAGTTTAAAGAGATATCGAGTGAAGGAAACTTATTGTGAATATATTTATTTATACTTCATTGGGGAAACATTTTTATTGGCATGGCAAAGAAAGTTGCAGGTTTGTGTGGAGAAGTTCATGGAACTTCGAGGACAGAGAAGAAGTTAATGGATGGAACTTCGAGGTGTAGAAGTGAATGCTGAACTCTGTGGAAGAGCAGAGCCCCATAGTGACGGGTGAATCTCAATCTGTGAAGAGGAGCAGTGAAGTGAAGTTTCACGTGCTTCTGTGGAATCAGTGGTGGAGCATCACTGGTGTTCGAGGAAAACTTCATTGTGTAGCAGTGTGGGAGAGCTGCAGAAGATCCTTGTAAAAAAATTCTGGGAGAACCTAGAGATATACAGGGTAGTGAGCCTCTAGATGCAGAGAGGAGGTTCATGGTGACTCCTTATAATGTATTGGAAGAGTGCTTGAATGTCATTCTCGTGTAAGACGCAGTGGAAGGTGGGTGATTGACCATTTTTGTGTTGAGGAATTTCTATGCAGATGTTTCTAGTGTCTCAGCCACAGGTAGAGCTTTATATACTTTCAGGACGAATTGTGTTAAATTGATGTTTCTAGTGTTACAGCCATAGGCTGAGTTATTTATATTAGGACTGATTGTACAGTATTATTACGACAAGAGTTAACCCCATTTGGCGAGGGAGTAATAAGTGACAAGCCAGAAGATGGGCAACCACTTGATATAGACGGCTGGTGAAGCCAGGGTATGGTATTGGATTACAACCAGGTTGTAGTAGCTTGAAGTGTCTTATGTTACTATTTTCATCTCTTTTATGTAGTATATTGTATATGTTCTTTGTTCATTAAATGTGTATAGTTAACAGGTGTTTGCCCTTGTCCTGGTGAGGCTTCCCAGAAAGCATAAAAGAGAGAGAGGGGGGGGAAAGGATTACAGCTGTTTGCAGGGTGGTAGAGAATACTAATTCAGAAAAGGAAAGGGGGGGGGGGATTGAGGAGATCATTCCAAACAAGGAGAGTGGGGAGTCACGGTGGCTCTAGTAGGGTATGTGCACATGACAATGAGGCCAGTGTTGGAGCCGCACTCCCTAGAGATGTGGCGCTGAACCCCTCTCCAAGATTAAGAAGGCGTACAGAGTGATGACCGGAAAAAACTACAAGCACTCTAGAGTTCATTGTTGGTCGACCGGCGGTAGCGGGAGTGTGGCTGCCGGGGTCGGTTGTCTGTTCCGGCAGAGAATGGTTGAGGGACGTTGTCCACCTGTATGCCAGGAACAGTTTGGTGCAGGAACCAGAGATCTTTGGAGGTTTAAGCTCCATAAGCCCCCAACCCCCCTCAGGTCAGGACACTTCTTTACTACCTTTTCAAGTAGCTTCTCCAGTCGCTTCTTTTGTACCCTCTTCAGTACATTTTCTAGTCCCTTCTTCAGTGCCTTGTCCAGTACCGTCTCAATTAAATAACCAGTCTTTATTAATAACAAATAACCAGCAATAACAAATATCAGTCTTTTCTCTAACTATATACCTCCTTCCCTTTTGTTTCATCATTCACTAACTGTCTCAGAGGGAAGCTTCACTTCTCTTGAGTGGTTGACACTGAACTTCATTGTAATAATAAACGTCAATATTGGCAATAAACGTCATAGGGTTGGAAGATTGATTCCTCATTAACCATCCCTTCTGTACAAAGCAAAATTTAAATTATATTTTTGTTTCATTAATTTTATAGACAATCTAAAGGACATTCTTGCCCATTCAATCAAGAACTTATTTTTCACTAAAGAACGAGTGAGTATTTGCATCCCAGAGTAATGATTAAATGAAAAAAAACTTGAGAAAACATGAATTACATGAAATATACAAATATTTTGTTATTTAAAAAATCAATCAAATTACTTTTTAATATAAACAAAATTACAGTTCTGATCAACTAAGTATTGAGGGTCCACATGTGATAAGATAATGATCAGGTCACTCTTGATCACCACCCAACTTGCTGTCAGTTTCTGTAATTAAATGTGATGATACGAGGCCAGAATGTTGTTATTAACTATAATAGCTGGACCGACTGCCGCAGGGAGAGGGAGAAGGGCCCCTTCCCTCATTTCAACTGAAGGAAGGAAAAACATATTCTTCCTATTATAGGTCTGTTAGAGTTTATATTTGTGTATGCATGTGCACATTGGTATACATCCTCAGATATACGTACTGTATATGTATGTACTGTCTTGTATATGCAATATGCACGTTAATAACGTTACTTCCTTACACGTGAATATTTGTATGAACGTGAGTGAGTTTCTTTATTTTTCACTAATTTATTACTTACATCCACGAAGGTAGAGTGCAATAAACAACATGAAAGAATTCTCTCAAATGTGCAAGTAGAGTTTACTACCTTGTATGTATTACATGTTGCGATAATCTCAAGGCAGTGCTAGCATGGCATTCCCTTGTAACGGGAATAATTATTTGAGGTGTTATTGCACTGTCACATCTGTAAATAGTAAGGAGTTTGTTATGTGGGACTGTTAAGGCTATTATTAAAGACATCATAATATAAAATCTTGGAGCAGAATGTCTAGCTGTTATAAATGGCGTGGCTCTCCCGGGCGGGAGTGGCAATACTTCTTTTATTATGTAAAGTCGAACATATTTACGCCTTTTTCAAAATCCTGCAAAACCAAGGCAATATTGACCACTTTTTAAAATATACTTTTGGGGAGTAAAGAGTTTGTAGGTCTGGTTATATAAGCTTACTGAATACTTGAAATTCGACAGAAGTTTTGAACTACTACTCTTGCCACATACAATTGTTAGCAATTCTATATTTTTTGTGGAATTGTTCATAGGTGTATAGTCCTACCGGAAGGACTCCAAACTGATTGTTTTGACAAAGAAGAATTTTATGTATATCTTTGAATGCAAACTTGGGAACTGCCAGTCACAATGATTTCAATATATATGCAAGACGACAACATCACTTTCAAGCCGTCAGACAAGCCACAAACAGCATGTAATTGTTTGTAAATATGATGTAATCTTACTAAGGATTATATCATATCTTAATACAATCACTAGAGATATTCTAACCATCATCACCAGTTTTGGTTATATGAAATAAAACACACACACATCTATGTAAGAGATAATGTCTGTCTTTTCAAAGTTGGATATCTTTCAGCAGATGGGAAGCCTGCGTGTGCGTTTAGTGTTTTATTAAACAGTGTAAGTTTTTAAGTTGTGTTTACCATCCCCCATCTTAGACTAGGGATGGGCGATCTGCTCACAGACCGCAGGCGATTGTTTATTAGAATTACGGGAACTAATTCCCTGTGGGCTGGGCCAAGCCTTACCCCTTTAGGAAAGGTGGGTACCCTGTACACTGTTTGCTTCCTTTTACACTGTGTGTACACTACAAGTCCCGACATTGTAACAGGTAGCTCTCCATCCATCTACAGACAATAGATAGGTGGATGAATAGATGGACAGATAGACTGATGAATAAATGAGAGAAGGATTGATTGATGATTAGATGGTGATTGGTGGATAATTGGATAGGTAGATGGATGGATAGATAGCCATATATATGTATACATAGATGGATGCATTGATAAATGGATAGACAGAAAGATATATAGATTAATAGATAGACAGATGGATAGATATATAGATGCACAGATGCCTGGATAGAAAGATAGATGGTTGGATGGATAGCTGGACAGTTATATCGAAAGATGAACATACCGAAGGATAGAATAATGGATAGGTGGATGGCTGTATAGATCGATGGATAGGCAGATGGATGGATGGACAGATAGACGTGTGAATAAATAGATGGATGGATGAATTATAGGATGAAAGAATAGATAGGTAAATAAATGGAAAAATGGATGGATAGAAAGATAGGATACATAGTTGAATAGACAAATAGATACATAGATGGATGAATTGATGGAGAAATAGAAGTATAGAAGGATGAATGGAAATGTGGATGGATATAGAGAGATGGATGGATATGTATATGGATATATGAATAGAAAAAGAGATAGATGGATGGATGGATTGAAAGATGGAATGATGGGTGACAGACAGTCCCGGACAACTTCGGGTAGCCCTTTGACACACTCAAAGGATGCTGCGTCTATTTTGTTACCCGGTAATTTGCTCAACAAATCCACACCCTTGTTATCGAACCAGTATTTACCCAGGTCTTTCCTAAATTAAACTTATATATATCTATTGTATCGTGTTCTAGTATGTATTGAAATATTTAATACTCTATTAGTATCTTGGTTATGCCTATTTGTACTTGTACACTTCAGTCATGACATCGCTAACTATTCGTCTTGCTAGAGAGTGTAAATTAATCCTTTTTGAATCTCTCCTCTTCTGCATGGTTTCTAATTTGCGAGAATAAGTGACGCGTCCAGCATCATCGTACGCCAGATGAACAAGAACAAGATATAGCTGAAGACTGTCGTACAAAAGTGCCCTATTCTAACCTACCAGAGGATCCAAAACAGAAAACGTCAATTTCAAAACAGTGTGGCAATTTCGCGAGCCGCTACCATTTTTTTTTTTTTTTTTGTACGACAATTTTTGGCCTTGGGTAAAGTATGCGTCAAAATGCTACGCATTATTTGGAGAACGGGTTGAAGCATTTAGTAGCAAGTCCTCAGACTAGGCTCGTCCAGGCAGCGTCCAACCTCAAAGACGCATTCAATTTAAACATGAATAAATTTTCAAAACACATAAATAGCTTGCACATTCTTATCAAAAGCTCTTCCAGCTGCACAAAGATGGGAAGCACGCCCCTCATACAACAATATAACAGGATTTTTTTTATCCTGTTGTATTGTTGCGACACTGAGCCTCTGGAACTGGAAAATTTGGCATAATATTTTTCTTACCCACCTCCATCAGAAACGTAAGCGCATATTTACCCGAGGCACTAAGACTGTGTGAGACTATGGGGCAGAACCTGTAATAATGTCCAAGGTTTCAGTATTTACCGGTTTGCTGTGTCTTCCTGAAATCCGCGGCCTTCAGTTACACTATACTAAAGATGCATCTACATCAGCCAATGTAGATGCAAATGTGCGGCTCCAGATAACCTGTTTACCATCCCTCTCACACTATAGGGTGACACCATTTGGCCTCTATAACCAAGCTTCTGTCATTGGCGTCACTGATTTACGTCTATGGTGGACGTATTGGGTCTGTTAATGTACTGCCGCACATTCACCTGTACTCACCTAGTTGTGCTAGCGGAGGTTGAGCTTTGTCTCTTTGGTCCTGATCTGTGTTTTGGTTATGTGGATCTCTGCCTCCGTGGAAGTGAGATCGGTCTGGACAGAGTTCAGAGTAATATGGTTTGTGTCCGACCATTGCAGAAACACATGACCTAACGCGCTTCCAGAAAGTAATGGAAATTATCGCCGGATTTTATTTTCGAAAGAAGTTATCTGTTGCAATATTCCCTCAACATATTTGGTTAGTTTCCAATATGAATTTATGGTAGCGGCTTTTTTTACTGTAAATTGTGATCTTGGAGATTTAGCTTTTTGTGAGGTGACTATTATGGTTGTTGTGTCCTCTCTTTCTGGCCCTGCACCCTCCAGTTCGTCTTTTGTTCTACCTTTCCTTCTTCTTTCCTTCCCATTCTCTCTCTTCCCCTTATCTTCTCCTTCCTTCACTCTTCCATCACATATCCCTATCCACCAGATTCATGTAATGAATTATAGTGTCACCGGTGCCTTTTATGGTGCTCTATGACATTCACTTTATTCGTTACTCAGTTCTTTTTATTGATTTATGTCGAGTTTGAGTCGGCTACGAATGCGTAAGCTGATAAGCATGTTTGAGTTTGTATTAGAAATGTAATATTTTGATACTTTGATACTAGTTTGATAAAAGTCAGATACTTTGTGGTAGTTTAGGAGTGATATATGGTATATCTGCAAAAAAATATTAATATGGCTGAGACTGTGAAGTCTATCTTATAGTTGGAGTGGGCAAACCCCCACTCACTGAGTGGGGGCCCGACTCCTCCTTGCCCTCACCAAAGGAATCGCCCTCCTTCTCCCAAACGATCCATGACACTTCAGCGGCTCCCACCAGCCCAAGAGGAATAAACATCCTTCTTCCAAGCGACCCTCAAATTCTCTTTGCTCTAATCCTTCACAGAGAAATAACCCACCTCCTCTCAGACTACCTCTGACGCAGCCTGGATGAATAACCCACTCCCTACCAGATGGTCTTCGATCCCACCCGTCTCTTACCAACCATGACTGCTTAACCAGCCTCCACTCAGACGACACACCCTGGAGAAATAGCTTGGTCTGCGAAAATTCAACCCATCTCATATTTTATAAGTTCAGGGCAAACTTATTCCAGCACGCAACATACGCTTGCTGGAATGCTGTAAAGCATCTTTCACTGAAGCGAAAATCTCAATAATCCTAATAATGGAGATTAAGAAAAAATAATAGAAAAAACATATAAAGCAGGGGTATATATATATATATATATATATATATATATATATATATATATATATATATATATATATATATATATATTTATAAATATATTGTTGAATATGATCGAAAGGGTAAGATAAATAATTCTAACACGATTCTTCTCAATATTTTTTACGTTTTCTTTACTGTCGAGGGTAATTGAAAAATTAACTCTCCAAAGTTCATTTTCTCACTTTTATTTATGGTCTGAAGCCTAGACTCAAGTGACAAGACTCAAGTCAAAGGGGAAAAGACAGAACACGAAACAATGGGTATCCTTACAAGTACAGAATTATACAATTACAATTACAAATCCTTACAATTGCGTAAGTCCCAACATGCTTATAGTATAAGAACTGCCCAAACGCCTAATGTTTTGTATCTACACACAAGTTTTGTGTGATCACACTATTAATTGGGATGGAGCAAAAAGCATTACCAATTGCAATGGTTTTGTGGAACGGAATTTGATTGAGTCTGCCCTTATCAGTCAGTGTTCAAATCTTCTCAATGTAAGTACTGGTATACACAAACTTGACCCAGTTTTAAGTTACAATATTGCAAAAGAGTTTAAGAAAAAAACTCTGATAGGAAGAGTTACAATGTCTCATAATAATATTATAATTATATATGTCTGTTCAATGAGGCTTTTTCTTTCATCTTTTGTACTTTTTCTCTTACCCCTTTATCCTTCTGATCATTCTATGCTAACTATACCTGTTTCTGGTTAATTGTTTCCCTGGGGATGGGTGGTCAGGTTCAAGTGGTGGCCTCCGCCCTCCCTTTCGGCCGATCAAGGACAACGGCCTTGATCGGCCGAAACGTTCATCTCCCTTTGTCATTTCTCTGTGGATTTTATATATATATATATATATATATATATATATATATATATATATATATATATACATATATATTATATGTATATATATATATATATATATATATATATATATATATATATATATATATATATATATATATATATATATATATATATATATATAATTACGACATACAGTATCCTTCGCCAAGCAAAAGATATACTTAGCATCTGAAGATACCCCGCTATGATGGCTTGTCAAAACTGTAGTGGAAGTGAAGAAACAACAACATAGTGAAGCAAGACCCCCTAACACGGCATGTGGGCCATCTCACGTCATCAGGGCTGGAATTTACGACACAATTTAACTCAGTGGGTGACTCAGATAATGGAGGAAGCCGAGAACTGGTTATCTGAGTGGTGGCGTAGACAGTTGAGGGCTGTGGACGGTGGTGGCGTAGACAGTTGAGGGCTGTGGAAGGTGGAGGCGTAGACAGCTGAGGGCTGTGGAAGGTGGAGGCGTAGACAGCTGAGGGCTGTGGAAGGTGGAGGCGTAGACAGTTGAGGGCTGTGGAAGGTGGAGGCGTAGACAGTTGAGGGCTGTGAACGGTGATGTGCCAGTGTGTACATAGTGATGTATGTATTCACCTAGTTGTGCTTGGGGGGGTTGAGCTTTGTTCTTTCGGCCCGCCTCTCAACTGTCAATCAACTGTTACTAACTACTATTTTTACGCACACACACGCACACGCACACAAACACTCCAGGCTGTGGAGGCTTCCAGATGGAGGTTGACTCCATACACAGCTTTAAATGTAGATATGATAGAGCCCATTAGGCTCGGGAACCTGTACATTAGTTGACTGACAGTTGAGAGGCTGGACCAAAGAGCCAGAGCTCAATCCCGCAAGCACAATTAGGTAAGTACACACACACACATCCAGGAAGCAGCCAGTAACAACAGTTTAACTCCCAGGTACCTATATACTGCTAGGTAATAGGGACATCAGGGTAAAAGAAACTTTGCCCATCTTTTTCCGCTGGAAGTCGGGATCAAACCTGGACTCTGGGATTCAGAGTCCCAAGCGCTGTCCATTCAGCCACGGCCCCCTGTATCCGTGTATGTGTATCCGTATGAGTGCACACTCACCCAGATGTGCTTGCAGGCACCAGTATACGATCATGACTTCGTCTAACATTTTACTGATTAATAAATCAAACACTTGCGAAGTTTTTTTACTAATACTTGTGTAAGTCACATGAATTACAAGTTTCCATCTAAGCTGTCTCCTTATGTTGTTCATAACTCTAAACAAAACTTCTATGTGAATTATGTCAATTCCTCCTCAGAATTTCGAAATGGATTTCGATTTTTTGGTCATTTTTCGAAAGGATGAAATTTCGAATTTCCCCCGTATGACATTTCGAAATCAGGGTCGAAATGGTCATCATGTTCAGAAATACTCACCTCTGTCCTCCAGTGTTGTGAGGCCAGTCTTTCCTCGTAACGTAACCCTATTATATGAACAAATCCACAAGGGTCTTGATGAGGGTTCGAACCTATGCGCTGAGTGTTCCTAGATGCGCTCTAGTCAAGTAGAACTGTTTGGTTGACAGAGCCAGAGTGCATGGGGGGGGGAATTGTGTGGAAACCCTGGTTAGGCTTCAGTGGAAGCCTCGGGATCCACGTGGGGGCAGAAGCACTCCAGGTTGCACTTCTTTTACCATGTCGTGGTACAGCTGACTAAGGTGCGTCTGGTGATGTTCACCACATCATCCAGCGCATAGATTCGAACCCTCCTCAAGGCCCTTGTGGATTTGTTCATTTCATATATCACGTTATTGTGATTTCTGTGTGTATTAACCCTATTACCTCGTGAACGAGTCTTGCTACATGGCTACGGACCTTTTCTAGCTATGTCTTGTGCTTTCCAGGCGAGAGTTCCATGCTGGGTCTGCATATTCAATGTTGGGTCTAACATAGGTTGAATGCAGGGTGCGGAATGCTGATTTTCCGAGTTTCCTTAAAACTTTTACTTTGTGATGCAAGAATCTGTCTCCCACTATCATTATCTTTCACTGTAAAGGTCTTCTTATTTGTGTGCGTGTGTACTCACCTAGTTGTGCTTGCGGGGATGAGCTCTGACTCTCTGGTCCCGCCTCTCAACTGTCAAACAACTGTTGTACAGATTCCTGAGCCTACTGGACTCAGTCATAACTATATTTAAAACTGTGTATGGAGTCAGCCTCCACCACATCACTGCCTAATGCATTCCATCTGTTAACTACTCTGACACTGAAAAAGTTCTTTCTAACGTCCCTGTGGCTCATGTGGGCACTCAGTTTCCACCTGTGTCCCCTTGTTCGCGTCCCGCCAGTGTTGAATAGTTTATCCATGTTTACCCGCTCGATTCCCCTGAGAATTTTGTAGGTTGTGATCATGTCCCCCTTACTCTTCTGTCGTCGTAAGGTGCATTTCCCGCAGCCTTTCCTCATAACTCATGCCTCTTAGTTATGGGACTAGTCTAGTAGCATACCTTTGGACTTTTTCCAGCTTCGTCTTGTGCTTGACAAGGTACGGGCTCCATGCTGGGGCCGCATACTCCAGGATTGATCTTACATATGTGGTGTACAGGGTTCTGAATGATTCCTTACACAGGTTCCTAAACGCTGTTCTGAATTTAGCCAGCCTCGCATATTCCGCAGACTGTGTGTGTGTGTGTGTGTGTGTGTGTGTGTGTGTGTGTGTGTGTGTGTGTGTGTGTGTGTGTGTGTGTGTGTGTGTGTGTATTCACTTAGTTGTATTCACTTAGTTGTATTTTACGGGGGTTGAGCTTTGCTCTTTCGGCCCGCCTCTCAACTGTCAATCAACTGTTTACTAACTACACTAACTACCTTCTTTTTTTTTCCCCACACCACACACACACACACACACCCCAGGAAGCAGCCCGTGACAGCTGACTAACTCCCAGGTACCTATTTACTGCTAGGTAACAGGGGCATTCAGGGTGAAAGAAACTTTGCCCATTTGTTTCTGCCGGGTGCGGGAATCGAACCCGCGCCACAGAATTACGAATCCTGCGCGATATCGCTACCTGGGGGGTAGCCTACCAGAACACACTACCTGTGTGTGTGTGTGTGTGTGTGTGTGTGTGTGTGTGTGTGTGTGTGTGTGTGTGTGTGTGTGTGTGTGTGTGTGTGTGTGTGTGTGCCATAACTTGAAATGTTGGCAGCACTCCGAAAAGAACTCCTCAGTTGGATGATAACCTTTTTTTTTGTGACCTATATTTTCTTGACATGAAATCTAGAGCTCTGGCCGCCCAACTGTGTGTGACAGTCAGCTGTCCAATCAGAAGAACACGAGCCAGCCATGAAAAAAATGATACATCTAGCCTAAAAAAAAGGACATAAAAAGTGAGGACACTCACATGTTAGAGAATAATTTCAAGCAGCGCTGGTGGTTTGGATAATTTTTTTGCTTTCGTACAAAGACTTCTTTCTGGAGGAGTGAAGACTGCAACATTTAAGGAGACCCTGCAAGGCCAGACAAAATTCTTGCAATTATTGGAACTTGAAGAAGTTGAGTTGGTGCAACAGTGCCATTCGAAGGCATCAGAATCAGATCAAATTACACAGTTGGATGGACCGTGTCAACCAGCAATGACTTGGGGGAGTTCTGAGGAATTATTCGTCCCACATCGGCCATAAAGACATGATGACATAATGTTATTCAACGGAAACAACTCGCTGGTTTCTCACTACTAAGAGACTGTGAGAAGACATTCATATGGGACTAATAGAGCAAGAACTCGGCAATGTGATATTATAGTGGCCAGAATGCACCTGGGATATAGACGTATCTGGCAGCTTACTCAAAACCCAAATGTCAAGTACACAATGTGTTAACATTGTGTAAGTGAAAACATGCACTCACTTAAACATTATATGCTACATATCCTTCTCGGTTTTGTGTCTTCTTTTGATAATTACTAACTTGAACATAATATTGCAGAATGTCCCATACTGACTCACTTAATTTAATTAAGTCACGCAAACCTGTAAGATCCTCACATCATCAGGTGGAGAAATAGGGGACGTCTCTTCATCTTGGGACATGTTGGTTGTTCACCATATCTTCAGCCAGGTATTTTGTGACTCATCGTCTGCCAGGTGCGGTGACTTCACTCACCATCACTCATCGTTCACTGCCTACACTACCTTCTTCTTAGTATGAGTTTTCACATAGAAAAATACACACTCAGGTGACACACTCAGGTGACACACTCAGTGACACACTCAGTGACACACTCAGGTGACACACTCAAGTGACACACTTAGGTGACTCTCAATTGCTGTCAGCTTTCCTAGCTTACATTGGGTCATTCCCATTATTCTCGTACTCAGAACGATCTTCTAAGCTTCCCTAAGAGCAATCTTCCTCTCTTCAGTTCATCATTCTAGCATATGATAGTCTTCCAAGTTTCTCCAGGAACTCTTGTCTAGGTCATTACTCGGAAATAATTGCTGGGGGACTCTTTAAATTAATTGCAAACCTTGGCATTAAAGTATTAACAAATTTAATATGATATTTTACTTATATAGTTTAAAAATTATAATTATCCTTCACTTTCCAAGTCAAGCCACTCATCGAAAGGC